>JAJQQW010000002.1:74788952-75078952 GCA_025583905.1 Ia io | reverse complement strand
GGTCCGGGTGAAGCTGGATCCCGGGTTCGGGTGAGGCCGTGTGTCCCTGGATCTGGGTGAGGCTGGGTCCCGGGCCCGGGTGAGGCCATGCGCCCCTGGGTCCGGGTGAGGCCATGCGCCCCTGGGTCCGGGTGAAGCTGGATCCCGGGTTCGGGTGAGGCCGTGTGCCCCTGGATCCGGGTGAGGCTGGGTCCCAGGCCCGGGTGAGGCCACTCGCCCCTGGGTCTGGGAGAGGCCACGTGCCCCTGGGTCTGGGTGAAGCTGGATCCCGGGTCCAGGTGAGGCCATGTGCCCCTGGATCCGGATGAGGCTGTGTGCCCCTGGATCCGGGTGAGGCTGGGTCCCAGGTCTGGGTGAGGCTGCACGCACCTGGGTCCAGGTGAGGCCACGCGCCCCCTGGGTCCGGGTGAGGCCACGTGCCCCTGAGTCTGGGTGAAGCCATGCCCCTGGGTCCGGCCGAGACCAAACCAGAAGGTGTCGGACCTGCATTACCACCATTTGTCCACCATCCAGAGCTGAGGGGTCAGTACCGACATGTACACATAAGGAACTGGTGGACATTGATATTGGGTCTCAAAAGAACTGTTGGTCCAGAAAGAAACTCACTACAGACTGATTCATTTGCCTGTCAGCATAACTATTATTGCTCGTCTCACATTCAGTTCTTATAAGTATATCTCTAGTGACACATGATCTCGCTCATCTAGGGGAAATGATGAACAACATAGACTGATGAACAAGAACAGAACCAGAAACAAGGAGGCATAGATCGGACTATCGGGCCTCAGAGGGAGGATAGGGAAGGGTGGGGGGAGGGGGGAGAGATCAACCAAAGGACTTGTGTGCATGCATATGAGCCTAACAAATGGTTAAGTTCAACAGGGGGTTGGGGCATTCGTGGGGAGGGGTGTGGGATGGGAATGGGGGGATGAGGACAAATATGTGACACCATATTCAATAAAGAAATTTAAAAAAATAAATAAAATAAATAAAATTAAAAAAAATAAAAATTAAAAAAAATAAAAAGCAAGTGAGCAAAATCTCCCCCCACCAAAAAAAAAAAAAAATTGGAAGACCAATATCAAAGAGTTTACTGCCTATGTTTTCTTCTAGAAGTTTTATGGTTTTAGGTCTTATATTTCTTTAATCAATTTTGAGGTTGTTTTTTTTTGTTTTGTTTTTGTTTTGTTTTTGTTTTTTTTGCTGTTGTTGTTATTTGTATATGGTATAAGAAAGTGGTCTGGTTTCTTTTCTTCTCTTTCTTTTTTTTTTTTTTGCATGTATCTTGGACACATTTGCTTTTAAATCAAGAAAGAATTTTTAACTGCTAAGTGGAACACCTTCCACTTTGGTTTGTCACTATTATTAAAACTAATTGCTGCAAAATATGAATGGATAATATGTAAACTTTACTAAAATAGAAAGCAACTGCACATGAGTGGGATTTTTCTTTCAATTCACAATCAGAATCTATGAGAAATGAGAGAGTGGTAGATTAAATAAATATCAGCTAAGATTTTTTTGTATGGCTTATCTTCAATATGATATCTCAAAATTCTTGAACTACAAAACAGAACATTTTAATTAAAAAATGACTGAAGAGCTATTGCGATAGATGGGCAGCCTCACATATACCCAAGGTTTTATATGAACTACAATGTAAGAAAGCAAAATATTTTCAAGGGTGAGCTCCACACAGTAACATAAAATTTTGGAAGCCACAAACTAGATTACAAATGAAATCAGAGCAGGGATAGAGAGCAGGGCAGTGTTGTGTGTGTGTGTGTGTGTGTGTGTGTGTGTGTGTGTGTGTGTGTAAATGAATTTGTTTCAAGCTCGAGGTCATCACAAACTTAATTTTTATCTTAGTCTCTGCAGTTGCAAAAGTAATTTCATTTATTTTCAAGCTAATGCAATTTTAGTAGCTGACACCACTTCCTGAGAATGTAGAGCTTTGCAAAAGGCTTCATACAAACTCAGGATGGAAGAACAAAAGTGCACAGGTCACGATGTATGGAAAGAGAGGATATTGTCTTGGATGACTGCAGAAATGAAGCTGAGAAAACTGGAGAAAATTTATAGGAGAGGAGTTAACAGTTCCATGTAAAAGGACTGTCCCAAGATGTGAAGAGGCACTCCAAATGTCGTGAGTACGCCTCTCTTTCTGGCCCACTAATTTCAGGTGTTCTGGCAGTAGCTCCATAATCGAGCATCTGTGGAGAATGGTGTGAAGGTAAGTCCAGTGATCGTTGGCAGGTGCACTAGTTGATCTTTGGCCAATCCTGACTTTCAGATAAATACACTTCTGGACCATTTTCTGGTAGCTATCTTTCCTTCATCGGGAAAGAAAATGGATTTGACAGATGCTATCTGAGTTTTACGAGACTTGGGCCATTCAGTGCCAGAGGAATAATCCACCTGAGCTCTAGAAGAAGAGAGAATCTATACAAAGAGAGAAAATGAATGCATGAGGAGTTGTGCAGCCTGTGTATCTTACTTTATGTTATGAGCATTTTTGGATGCTTGCTAATTTATAGCATTTTTATTGGAGAGTAGAAGAAGCCTGCCTCTCAGCACCTCAAATTTGAAAGAAAAAGTTATAGTCAGGTGTCATTATTATTAATTATTTTGAATATAACAGAGGAAGGCAGGCCACTGGAGAGGGGACCTGCAGTGAGCAGGCTGTATACACCACATGACCTCCTCCGTGAGCCCTCTTTTGTCTGTTTCTTCTAAAAGGGTGAGGTTGGCTATCACCTGGAGATCTGGTACTCATTAAGGCTTTACCTACCCTCTCCACCACTATGAAACCACGATGGGAGGGTCCCTATCCCATAATTTTATCCACCCCCACTGCAATCAAGGTCAGTGGAATTGACTCCTGGATACATCTGTCTTGAGTAAACCTTTGGCCACCAGCCTAGGAGGACGATGAAGCTGTAACACCCTCAACTGAATCACCGGATTCCTATTTGTGTGAGCCTCTAGAGGACCTGAAACTTCTCTTTCAAATGGATCCTAGTGAGTCAATGAGTGCCTGATAAGTAATACTCTGGTATTTCTAGATAAACAGTGTTTTTACTTTTTAATAATTCTTATTCTTTTTATAAGTGTCATCTGAACCCTAGGCTGGTACCTGAAGGAGACCTTCTCTGCCCTTGCTGGGACCCAAAAACACCATAAGATGCTCCTACTTATAGCTCATTTTTGTATCCTTAATGTAGCAAAATTTTCAGCCATACTGGCTCCTGGCTCCCCAAATCCCTAACTACTAAGTATGTTATAAGCAGTCCAATTCAGGGTCAAATAACCTCAATTAGATATACACTGAGTGGCCAGATTATTATGACCTCTGAACGCATAATAATCTGGCCACTCAGTGTGTGTGTGCACGCGCGCGCGCGTGTGTGTGTGTGTGTGTGTGTGTGTGTGTGTGTGTGTGTGTGTGTGTGTGTGTGTGTGTGTGTGTATTAGAGGCCCGGTGCATGAATTCGTGCATGGGTGGGATCCGGCCAGCCTGGCCAGGGGGAGGGGACATGGGCGATTGGCCGGCCTGCCTGCTGGTCAAACTCTGGTCGAGGGGACAATTTGCATATTAGCCTTTTATTATATAGGATATACTGTATATCTCCCACATCTCTTTCAGAGTAAAATGTGCTAAATCTTAGTCTATAGGACAACTTATGTTACCACTACCACCAACCAGACCAGAACCACTTCTCAAGCCTCTACAGATCTTTATTCACAGAGCAGGGCAAAGTCTGTGCCATGAATAACACTTCTTGCTGCAAACAGCTTAGCTAAAAGGAAGGCCTCATAGCCTCTTGCCCCAGAAGTCTGGGCACCAATTCAAGATATAATGCCATCCTTATTAGCTAGCTCCCCTTCTCAGACCTTGGTTTATACTGTTTTCTTATTACTCATCTTTAATCACTGCCTGTTTAACCTTTGGTATGTTTCATATCTTCGCATTTAGAAGCCCTAAAGCTACAACTGGTCCTCCGCATGGAACCGCAAGTGGAGGCAGCTACATCCATCTTCCATGGACCCTTAGACCACCTACTTCCGATGGACCTGACGGCTGCCCCCAAACTACAGCCCCTTTGCCAGCAGGAAGCAGCCAGAAAGACCTGGTGTTCCCAGTCCCCAACGGCAGTTGGGATTTCCTAATTGGAGGGGGGAATGAAATAGGAATTTTAGGGGGATATAGGCAGGTTTAGGGAATTTTTAGAATTGGGGGTCCATGAAGAAAACACAGGGCTACAGATTGGGAGAAGTTACATTCCATAAGACAAGAGACCTGGGAGAAGGTGCATTTCCATAACACAAAGGAGCCAGGCTCAGTTACCTTTCCATGAGACAAGGGAGAGGCAACAGTTACATTTACATAAGACAAGGGAACTGGGAGTAGCCAAAAGGTCTATATTTACAAAATAAAGGAGGAAGAAAGCCCAGAGGACAATGAGGGAGGAGGGCCTCAGGAGTTACTATAATAACCAAATTAAAGGGAATATTGACCAATCAGAGAGGATATCAGGGCATAGGAACTGCAGCCTTTATAAACTCTGGAAACAGGAAGTCAGTGGGACTCTTTTGCACTCCTCACATGGGAGTCTGTGCTGTGAGATTCTTTCCCTTTCCCCAAGTGGGAGTCTGTACTTATTCTTCAATAAATCTCTGCCTTTGCTATACCAAAAAGAAAAGAAAAGAAAAGAAGAGAAGAGAAGAGAAGAGAAGAGAAGAGAAAAGAAAAGAAAAGAAAAAAAGAAAAGAAAAGAAAAGAAAAGAAAAGAAAAGAAAAGAAAAGAAAAGGGTGGAGGTTGGGAGGCAGGGCAGAGGGAAAGTGATGTGTGTGGTTTTTTTCTCTCCTGGGATATAGGAGGTAGCTCACAGAAAGAAAGAAAACTCACTAGTACAGATCTGACAAATCAGTGTGCATAGTATCCAATTTTTAGTTAATATTACCTTAAAAATAAAAGGGACACTGTTGAAATATTGCTCTGATCCATGTTTGCTTTTCCAAATTCTAAACCTGGTGTGCCTTATAAAAAAAAATCTATTATTTGTGGGCCTAGCAGAGAAAAGTGAGTCCCCCCTGATCTTTGAAAGAAATATTCCCCAAATACATTATCAGGTTCCTTTTAGTTCTGAATATAGGACTCAATTACTATTTCAATTTAATTCATTTCACAGATTTCCCCTTGCTATCCTTTAAAATGTACTACATCAGGTTTTATCAATTTAAATTTGCTTAGATTTTTCTAATACTGCTCAACAACTTGTTCAGATACAATTTTGGGGCAATGGTAGCGGAAGTAAAGCGTTGGTCATGCTATTCAACTTCAGAAACTTCTCCCCAGAGGTCTGAAAACCTTTTCAGAGAATTTAGAGTTGAGCAAACAAAATATCTTTGTTTGTTCTTTTGATTCAAGTTTATTGCAGGAACAAAGACTTGACTTGCATCATTTATGGTCATGTCTCTGAATACATTTTATGTTGATATCTCTTAAACCAACAAACACTCTGCAATGCATTGTGGGCACAGGTTTTATTTTTATAAGATCCTCTTTACCTTTAAAACTTTTATTTTTAGTTATACTATGTTTTCATTTATAAAACTACTAGTGTCCCAATGCATGGATTCATGCACATTGAAAGGAAATTAATTAGAAGAAATATTTTAATATCACTATTCGTGTCTTGCTAATGAAAAGAAAATAGACCATTTCCAGGCTGGGCTGTGCTGGGCTGTGGGCCTCATTTTGCACTTTGGGGTCTTTGGTAGCTTTGGCTGCAATTTGGTGAGGTGTCGCTCTGGGGTGGTGGCGGGGCCTGTGTCCTAGTTGGGGGAAGGTGAGTGTTGGTTTGTCAGCACCAGGTCCGTGGTGCCGTTTATTTTTAAATGGCCAGTGCGTGTCATGGCAGCTCCTGTGTTGAGCGTCTGCCCCCTGGTGGTCAGTGCACGTCATAGCTACTGGTTGGATGGACAGATACTTAGCCTTTAACCTTTTGCACTCAGATGTCGAGTGTGACTCGACACGGTTAGCATCGGTAGCAGCTCTTTTTATACTCTTTGAATGCATCAATAATTTGAAATATAAAAAAATCCAAATAAATAAGTTTGTATGAAAAGAAACTCCAGTTTTTTATTCTACTGCCGCGCTTTGTAAAATCTGGGGTATTTAAAAAATTAAATCCCGAGTAGAATAAAGGAATCGAGAAAAAAGCAAGCGAGTGCAAAGGGTTAATATATATAGATTGGCAACACGTGAATATTACCATCCTGTATCCCCCAAAGCAACAATATGCTATAAATTATTTTTTTCTAGATAAAGCAATAGAGGAACTAAGCATTTGGAAAAGAAGAAAATATAGAGCTTTACAAACAAATACTTTTCAGTAGTTAGCATAAACTAAAAGACTGTCAAAACTAAAGTATAACTGAGGCCAAAATTTCATGCAGGTTGCTTTAACCAAAATATGCCACTGTATGAAAGCAATGCCATATAACTGACTCCCACTGCCCATCCTTTAGTTCTTTCACCCTCAAGCTTCCTTTTGCCAGGAGTGATGATGAATTTTCACTGTTCTAGCCATAAATTTCATTCGTAGCATATGTGGAAATTTCTGGCCAACCAAGTTTACACAGAAGGAGGTTGCTATGGCATGGGGAAAGGATGATCAGGCCTAAGATCAGCTCTGCCACTCTCATCAGTGAGAATGAGGTGGACAAGTTAGTTATCCTCACAGAGTCCCCGTTTACTCATCTGTAAAATAGGAATGAAAATCGATTGCAGTGTTTTCATGGAAGACTGAACTAAATGAGCAACATAAGGAAGCTCCTGAGAATCTCCAAAACAGAATAAATGTTAGTTATTTCCCTGGATGCAGAAATGATAGGCTTCCATTCTCAATTCTCTTGAACTTCTCCATCATCTGGGGCAAAGAAGTACCATTATAAGTTATCAATTGTCAATGCCCAGCCAGTGTTGCTCAGTGGTTGAACACGAACCTATGCACCAGGAGGTCATGGTTTGATTCCTGGTCAGGGCACATGTCTGGGTTGCTGGATCCCCAGTAAGGGACATGCAGGAGACAGCTGATCAATGATTCTCTCTCATCATTGATGTTTCTATCTCTCTTTCCTTCTCCCTTCCTCTCTGAAATCAACAAAAATATATTTTTTAAAAAAAGAATGCATGACTCTGGGCGGACAGTAATATTCAGGTGAGAGAGGAAGAGGAGAAACAACAGGCAGCACTACTCTCTGGAGAAAGTCAGAGCAGAGCTGGGATTTGCAATGCTCAGCAGCTTTCCTGGGATTGGTATACGCATGTGAGAACCCTGGTCTTACAGAGATGAAAAAGCCTCCAAAGGTAAGGGAGTGGTTGAGGAGGACTGAAGACAATCTCCTTTGATAGCCCAGATTTTGCTTAAGACTTTGTGTATGCTCTTTTTGCTTTGCTGTTGTTGCTATTGCAGCTGCTGTTTTGGGTGAATTTTGCTTTATTTTTTAAAATTGTAAAATAGTATATATTTGCTTAAATTATAAAATAATATGTATCCTGGCCAGTGTGGCTCAATTTGTTGAGCATCATGTCATGTGCCAGGAGGTCACCAGATCAATTCTGGTCAAGGCACATGCCCAGGTCAAGGCATGATCCCCAAAAGGGGTGTGCAGGAGGTAGCCAGTTGATGTTTCTATCGCTCCCTCTCCTTTCCTCTCTCTGAAATCAATAAAAACATATTAAAATTTTAAATATATATATTTACTTTACATATATATGTGTGTGTGTGTGTATATATATATATATATATATATATATATATATATATATATATATATATATTATTTTTTATATATAAAGCTGGGTTCAAGCTCCACCTCTAACACTTATTAGATCTGTGACCTTGGACAAGTTATTTAATTCTTTGTGCATCAACTTCATTTGTAAGTTAAGAATAACATTAGTAAAATTTTGTAAAGTGGTTGTGAAGATAATATGAGTTTATGTTTATTAAACATAACAGTGTTTGGCGGTATAGTAGATATTGTGTAAATGTTTTATTAGATGAAATCCCTATTTATTATTTGTAATACAATATTTACTGTATTATTAGCTGTACTCCAGTTTAGTGTATAACCTTCCTAAAATATTTCTATGCATGTACAAACATACGGCAGTTCATTTTATTTGTTTTTTTTTTTAAAATAATAGGTTTGCTTACATATCCTTATAAACCTTGCTTTTTCAACTTTAACAGTGTATAGTGGGTATAATTTTTTGTAAATATCCTATCTAATAAAAATATGCAAATTAACCATCACTCTGCTACACCAACAAGCCATGCCCACCAGCCAATCAGGAGCGAGTATGCAAATTAACCCCAACCAAGATGGCTGTGGCCACAGAGCGAGCAAGAGGCTTGGGTTTCCCTGGCAATGGAGGAAAGCCAAGCTTTCCACACACCCTGGAGGGCCCAGGCCTCCACTCAAGGCTACAAAGTTTCAATTATAGAAGATAAATAAATCCCAGATACCAGAGCCTCCGCTTGGGTCACCGAGGGGCATGGCCAGCCTGCAAACTATCACAGACCCCTCGCCCAGGCTGCCCCACACCCCAAGGGAACACCCTTCAGGGAAAACCAGCTGGCCCCCACCCATGCACTAGGCCTCTATCCTATCTAATAAAAGAGTATGCAAATTGACTGTCACTTTAACACACAAGGTGGCTGCCCCTATATGGTCAAAGATCCTGCCCCATGTGGATACAAGATGGCCACAACAAGATGGCCAGCAGGGGAGGGCAGTTGGGAGGGACCAGGCCTGCAAGGGAGGGCAGTTGGGGGTGATCAAGCCTGCAGGGAAGGGCAGTTGGGGGGAACACAGGCCAGCAAGGGAGAGCAGTTGGGGGGGACCAGGCCTGCAGGGGAGGGCAGTTAGGGGCAATCAGGCTGGCAGGGGAACAGTTAGGCATCAATCAGGCTGGCAGGGGAGTGGTTAGGGGGTGATCAGGCTGGCAGGCAGAAGCGGTTAGGGGCAATCAGGAAGGCAGCAGGCGAGCAGTTGGGAGTCAGCAGTCCTGGATTGTGAGAGGGATGTCTGACTGCTCCTTTAGGCCCGATCCTATGAATTTCATGCACCGGGCCTCTAGTATATATATGGTTGTCAGACACTGTTATTTACCTGCCCAATATCTGTTCTCCCTTTTGTTTTTTACAAATTAAACCCTGAATACAGGGTGTCCCCAAAAATGTATACACACTTTGAATGATTATAAAGTCAGTGTTTATTAATATACAGTTCATTTTGAAAATTTAAAATAATCTACAGAAATGAATAAAATTTTTTTTTTTTCGTTTGGTCAATGCCTGTTTCAAACTGATGGTCATTCTGGTCCAGGCACTACTGATAACACAAAGCAGTGGAATTGCAAACATCAAGAATCATTTCAGCCCTAGCCGGTTTGGCTCAGAGGATAGAGTGTCTGACTGCGGACTGAAGGGTCCCGGGTTCAATTCCAGTCGAGGGCACATGCTTGGGTTATGGGCTTGATTCCCAGTGTGGGGTGTGCAAGAGGCAACCAATCAATGATTCTCTCTCATCACTGAGTTTCTTCCTCTCTGAATTCAATAAAAATATATTTTTTAAAAAAGAATCATTTCATTCGGTATTTGTACACCCTCAATTCATCAACTGTTTCCAATTTTGTACTTTGTCTTTTATGTATCCCCATAAAAAAGTCTAGTGGCACTTAAGGATAAATTTTCTTTGTTCAAAGCTTAGTCTGGCTTCACCCATTATTTCAAATCAGTTCAACCTGAAAAGCAGTGAAAACTAAGTGAGTTATCAACTGTTAAAATGTGTATACATTTTGGGGGGACCCCTATAAATAAAATGCTTAATTCTTAGGTTCTTTTTCTACCGATGGCCCACTTATGGCCAATGGTATGTAAAGAGAAATCTCTGAGAGGTGTTTCCGGAAGTTTGTAAAAAAAAACAAAAAAAAACAACATTGTGCTGGGATGTCCCATCCTCCATCCTCTACCAGACCCCATCCCAACATGGTTCTTGCTTTCTTTTTCATGCCTGAAATGATGCTGTGACTTTGGGGGCACAGTAGCCATGCTGGGACATGAAGTGGTAGCTGCAGGGATTAAGACCTACACACAATGGATGGCAGTGTGGAAAGACATGAAGACCCTCCCTACTCCTAGTCTTCTTCCTTGAGACACATACATTTCTATGTGGGAAGCCACACTTTTCTGTAGCTTCTAGGATACTATAGTCCTATCTGATAGGGATTTTGGTATCTGAAAATGCAAGTGCTCTAAGTAATGCAATTTAAAATGTGAAAATGGCCTGGTGGGGGAGGAAGGATATCAGGAGGACATTTGGTGACCATTCCTATCCATGGAAGGTTAATGGCCATTACTATCCAATAGCAAAGTATTTGGTAAACCTATACTTCTGTATACAAAGGCATATAATTAGGGGAAATGGTAGAAAAA
The DNA here is from genome assembly GCA_025583905.1 of Ia io. Classification (NCBI taxonomy): domain Eukaryota; kingdom Metazoa; phylum Chordata; class Mammalia; order Chiroptera; family Vespertilionidae; genus Ia; species Ia io. Next base: position 75,068,440 of record JAJQQW010000002.1, on the reverse strand, counting down.
TCAAAATGCTGACATGTACTGAATATTTATTGCTGCTTTCAGCAAAATTATACAAACGAGCGAGGAATGCAAACCAATTTACAAGGAGAAATGGAAGAAACCACCTAAAAAAGATATTCTGCTGGTAGTCTGAAATCTAAATAGACCAAGAGTCCCACTGTTAGACTGAAAATGCCAACTGCAAGGAGGGGTTCTGGTCAAGATGGTGGAGTAGGTGGATGCTGTACTTACCTACTCCCTTGAACACACCAAAATTACAACTAAATTGTAGAACAATAAACTTGCATAACCAAATGAAAAGTAGTTGAACATAGTCCTTTAACTAAGGATGTAAAAAAAAAAAAAGCCCCATAGAGGCTGGTAGGAGGGGCTAAGACATAAAACAGGCTGGCCTCACACCCTGTGTAGCAATAGAGATTCAGAGGGCAATGCCAGCTGCTGAGATCCCCCCTGAGGAGTGAAGGGTCTCACTCCTCCAGCTCCCCAGGTCAGGGATTCCTCTGCCCACCCCAGAAGGCTGCTGAAAACCCAGGTGTCCTCTTAAAGGACCAATACTCAAAAGCTCACAGTCACTCACCTGGGCCTTCGGAGGAGGAACAGTGGTTCGGTGGGGCACCAGACATATGTAGGGAAAGACTTAGTTGTGTGACTTCCGTGGCACAGCTGCCTCTGTCCCTATGTTGAGTCCTTCTCCTGCACAAACATGTTGTCATTTTTCCTGTGTCAAGCTCTCGTCCCCCACCAGCCAAATCTGAATCTGCCTTAACCTGGAGAAGTCTACTAGCTCCCCCCGAGGCCCCGCCCCTCCCAACGGGTCCCGGGCCTGAGGCTCTTTCTCCAACAGTCTAAGCCCGCATTGCAGTTTTCCTTCGAAAACTTCAGTCAAGCTCAGGGAATGTCAGAGACATAGGAGGATAAACTGATTATGTGGCTTCAGGGTGAGAGCTGAAGGTGTCCCTGCCATTTTCTGTGTTGAGCCCTTCCCCAACACAGTCAAACTTTATTTTTCATTAGCCTGGTACCCTCCATTATCTCCACCTGTTAACTCCTCAGACCTTGCTTCACCCAAGTCACATTCTTCTCAAGGCTCTTTGAGCAGGTGAGCCTTGTAGGGGCAGCTGGCAGGCAGCAGCAGGTCTCAGAGTACCTTGGGCCTTTTGCTGACCTGCCCCAGGCTTGCAACTGGTGGCAGCCAGCCATGGTTTACAGCATGACCCATATCATATACATCCAGGCCCAGCACTGGCAGCTACAATCTGTGGAACACTTTGTAGCTCCCAACAGGAAGCCCCAGGCCATTCTCAGGCAGCTTCTGACGTTGATCTGTATCTGAGGCTGTCCCAAGAGGCCCCACAGCCAACACACCCAGTGGCCAGCGTTAGATGACAACAGAACACCACCCAACTAGCTCCACAAGCAGCACACCTAAAGGGAGGTCATGGCAGCCACCAGATCTTGCTGGGGTGAATCCTGCTCTGTCAGGTAAGCCCCCACACAGTAGCTTCTATGCTGTGGTCATGGCAAATCCACACAGACAGTCAACCTGGGGGTTAATCCCATCCACTGACATGCCACCCGTAATCAAGACACAGCTACAACAGAAGGGCACACACAACCCACACAAGGGGCACTCCTGTAGCACCTGGCTCATATGATCAAGGAGACTGTGTGATTGGGCCTCACAGGACAACTACTACATAAGGTCATTCCGCCAAGAGTAGGAAACATAGCAGATCTACCTAACACATAGAAACAAACACAGAAAAGTAGCCAAAATGAAGAGACAAAGAAACATGTCTCAAATGAAAGAACAAAAGAAATCTCCAGAAAAAAGAACTAAATGAAATAGAGACAAGCAGTCTACCAGAGACAGAGTTCAAAACACTGGTTATAAGGATGTTCGAGGAACTTAGTGGAACTTCAACGAAGAGATAATAAGCATAAAAAGGACATAGAAACCATAAAAAAGAACCAGAAAACTTTAATAACTGAAATGAAGAATATACTAGAAGAAATCAACAGCATATTAGATGAAGCAGGGAATTGAATCAGTAGTTTAGAAAACCAGGTAGCAGAAAACACCCATTCAGAATAGCAAATAGAAAAAAAAATAGTTTAAAAACAGAGCATAGTGTAAGGGACCTCTGGGACAACATCAAGCATAACAACGTCCACATTATACAGGTACCAGAAAGAGAAGAGAGAGAGCAAAGGATTATGAACTGATTTGAAGAAATAATGACTCAAAAATTCCCTAACCTGTTGAAGAAAAAAGACACATAAATCCAGAAACTGCAGATACTCCCAAACAAGATGAACATAAAAGGACCACACCAAGACACACTATAATAAAAACTAGAGGCCCGGTGGGGTCCCTCAGCCTGGCCTGCACCTTATTGCAATCCAAGACCCCTCAGGGGATGTCAGACTGCCAGTTTCGGCCCGATCCCCGCAGGCCAGGCTGAGGGACCCCACTGGTGCCTCTAGACCTATATAATAAAAGGGTAATATGCAAATTGCCCCCTCCACTGGGAGTTCAACTGGAGTTCCATCAGGGGGTGGGGTCAGCCTGCCAATTGCCCGGGGCCCCTCCCCCCAGCTGGCCCCAGGTTAGAGCATCAGATCTACACACCAAAGGGTCTCGGGCTCGATTCCTGGTTAAGGGCATATATCTGGATTGCAGGTTAGATCCCCAGCCCCAATCAGGGCACATGTGGGAGGCAACCAATTGATGTCTCTCTCTCCCCTTCCCTTCATCCCTTACACTCTCTAAAAATCAGTGGACAATATATCCTTGGGTGAGGATTAATAAACAAAAAAAGACATAAGGTGGCTGAATGGATAAGAAAACAAGACTTAAGCATATGCTGTCTACAAGAGACCCACTTCAGATTAAAAGACACACACAGACTAAAAGTAATGGGATGGAAAAAAGGTATTTCATGCAAATAGAAATTTAAAAAAAAAACTGGGGTAACAATACTATGTCAAACAAAATAGATTTTAAAACAAAGATTATGAAAAAATAAAATTAAATAAAATGAAGACTATGAGACAAAAAGTGTATTTCATAGTGATAAAGGGTTCAATGCAATAAGAGAATATAACCCTTGTAAATATTTATGCACCCAACATAAGAGCACCCAAATATATGAAGCAAGCATTGATGAACATAAAGGGAAAAATCAACAGTTCTACAGTCGTTGTATGGACTTTAATATCCCACAGACATCAAAGAATAGATAATCCAGACAGAAAATCAGCAATGAAACAGTGGCATGATAGGATACTATTTATATAGTATCCTAAAGATAACATGCACGCACGCACACATACACACTACTGGCACTGGTAAATGAATTGAAATAAGTAGGATGTAAAATAAATATTCAGAAACTGATTGCATTTTTATACATGAACTAGAGGCCTGATGCATGAAATTCATGCACGGGGTGTGTGTGTGTGTCCCTCAGCCCAGCCTGCACCCTCTCCAATCTGGGACCCCTCGAGGGATGTCTGACTGACCATTTAGGCCTGATTTCACAATCCGGGACTGTTGGCTCCCAACCACTCACCTGCCTGCCTGATTGCCCCTAACTGCTTCTGCCTGCCAGCCTGATCACCCCCTTAACACCCCCTGCCAGCCTGATCGATGCCCAACTGTTCCCCTGCTGGCCTGATTGCCCCTAACTGCCCTCCCCTGCAGGCCTGGTCATCCCTAACTGCCCTCCCCTGCCAGCCTGGCCCCTAACTGCCCCCCTGCAGGCCTGGTCACCCCCAACTGCCCTCCCCTGCAGGCCTGGTCTCCCCCAACTGCCCTTCCCTGCAGGCCTGGTCCCCTCCAACTGCCCTCACCTGATGGCCTGGTCACCCCTAACTGCTCTCCCCTGCAGGCCTGGTCCCTCCCAACTGCCCTTCCCTGCAGGTCTGGTCACCCCTAACTGCCTTCCCCTGCAGGCCTGGTCTCCCCCAACTGCCCTCCCCTGATGGTCCGATCACCCCCAACTGCCCTCCCTTGCATGCCTGGGCCCTCCCAACTGCCCTTCCCTGCTGGCCTGGTCTCCCCCAACTGCCCTCCCCTGATGGTCCGATCACCCCCAACTGCCCTCCCTTGCATGCCTGGGCCCTCCCAACTGCCCTTCCCTGCTGGCCTGGTAGCCCACAACTGCCCTCCCCTGCCTGCCATCTTGTGGTGGCCATCTTGTGTCCACATGGGGGCAGCCATCTTTGACCACATGTGGGCAGCCATCTTTGACCACATGGGGGTGGCCATCTTGTGAGTTGGAGTGATGGTCAATTTTCATATTACTCTTTTTTAGATAGGATAATAAACTATCAGAAAAGCAATTAAGAAAATAATCCCATTTAAATTGCATTAAAAAATATCTAGGAAAAAAATTTAACCAAAGTAGTAAAAGACCCATACTCAGAAAATTATAAGACACTGAAGAAAGAAATTGAAGAAGATTCATACAAATGGAAGCGTATGTTATTTTCATGGATAGGAAAAAGTAACATCATTAAAATGCCCATACTATCCAAAGCCATCTATAGATTCATTGAAATTTCTATCCAAACACCAATGACATTTTTTTTACAAACTAGAACAAATAATCCAAACTTTTAAATAGAGCCATAAAAGACTCCAAATAGCAACAGCAATCTTAAGAACCATCGGCACTGACGGTATTATGCTACCTGATATCAAACGGTGCTATGAAGCTATGCCGATCAAATAGCATGGTCTTGACGTAAAAACGGACACATCGACCAATGCAACAGAACAGAGTTCAGAAATAAATCCACATCTGTATGGTCAATTATTATAGAGGGTGTCCCAAACAAATGTATACATACACTTTGAATAGTTATAAAGGCAGTGTTTATTAAAATATATTTCATTTTCAAAATTGAGCCATCAGCTGTTAAAGTGTTTGGGACACCCTATATAATGGGGTGAGAAAGTCTATTCACTAAATGGTGTTAGAAAAATTGAACCAATACATGCAAAATAAATAAATAAATAAATGAAACTAGACCACCTTCTTACCTCATATACAAAAATCAACTCAAAATGGAATAAAGACTTCAAGGTAAGACCTGAAACCATAAAACTCCTAGAAAAGAACGTAGGCAGTAAACTCTCAGACATTGCTCTTAGTAATATTTTTTTTCCTGACACATCTCCTCGGGCAAGGAAAACAAAACAAGCAAATGGGATTACACCAAACTAAAAAGTTTTGCACAGCAAAGGAAACCATGAGTAAAATGAAAACCAGACCTACTGAATGGAAGAAGATATATTCAAAATTTATAAAGAAGTCATACAATTCAACACTAAACACTTCCCTACCCCAACCAACAATCCTATTAAAAAATGGGAAGTTCTTGAATAGACACTTCTCAAAGAGGACATAAAAATGGACAACAGACATATGAAAAGATGCTCAACATCACTAATCATCAGAGAAATGCAAATTAAAACCACAATGAGATATCACTTCACATCTGTCAGAATGTCTATTGTCAATAAATGAAAAAGCAAGTGTTGGTAAGGATGTGGAAAAAAAGGAAATCCTTATGCATTGCTGGTAAGGTTGCAAATTGGTGTAGCCACTATGGTAAATAGTGTGGAGGTTTCTCAGAAAATTAAAATTATGACCCAGCAATTCTACTCCTGGAATATAGAGGTATGACAAAAGTACGTTACAATACCAGCCATCATTACCTAAAAGATAAATCATAAGTAAGGATATGAAATAATAACAATAAGAAGACAAATAATACAAATAAATAATACAAATAAATAAATAAATATTGCAAGAATAAACTTGTTTCATGTACTCACCACTATAAACCTACTTTTGCCCACCCTGTATATTTGAAGAAATCCCAAACACTAATTTGAAAACATATATACACCCCTATGTTCATTGCAGTGTTATTTACAACCAAGATATGGAAGCAACCCAAGTGTCCATCAATAGATAATCAGATTAAGAAAATCGGGATGCATTTATGCCACAAAATACTATTTGGCTATAAAAAAGAATTAAACCCTATCATTTGCAACAGCATGGATGGACCTAGAGAATATTATGCTAAGTGAATTAAGTCAGACAGAGGAAGACAAATATGATATGATTTTACTTGTATGTGGAATCTAAAGAACAAAATAAATGAGCACAAAACTGAAACAGACTCATGGATATAGTGAACAGACTGAAGTTTGCTAGGTTGGCGGAGGGGTGATAAAAGTGAAGGGATTAAGAAGTTACAAAATAGTCACAGAATTGTAAAGTACAGCTTAAGGAATATTGTCAATAGTATTGTAATAACTACATATGGTACCAGGAAGGTACTAGAATTATCAGGGAGATCACTTTGTAAATTATACAGTTATCTAACCACTATGCTGTACATCTGAGACAAATCTTATATAATAAAAGCCTAATATGCAAATTGTTCAACCAGGAGTTCAACCGCTTGCTATGATGTGCACTAGCCACCAGGGGGGCAGTGCAAAGTGTGGTGGGCGTCGGTGACACAGTGCTGGCAGTGGGCAGCAGTGGAGGCACTGCTGGCTCTGATGGGCCCCAGAGAGAGTGGGACTGCAGTGGGATGGTGGAGCAGGTGAGCAGGTGGCGCCAGGCCAAGGTGGGTGTGAGCAGGGACCTGATCATCCTGCCGATCGCCCAGCAGACAGCGAGCAGCGGAGGCAGTAGGGGGCGGGGCCACCACCCGGTTCCCAGGCACTGAGGGAGCTGGGTGGGGGGCCCAGCCCTGATTGATCACCCCATAGGTGGGATGGTGGAGCAGGTGAGGGGGCAGCATCAGGCCATGGCAGGGTGCCAGGTGGGGCTGTGGGACTGCGAGGCTGGGGGCATGAGCTGGGGCCTGATCCCTACAGGCCACCCTGAGGGACCCCACCCATGCATGAATTCGTGCACTGGGCCTCTAATATAAAATAAAATTTAAAAATAAGATAAAACTCCAGTGAAAAAAATCAGTGGTTGTCTGGGGCTGGGGGTCAGAGTTGACTGCAGAATCATGAAAAAACCTAGGGTGATGGAAATGTTCAGACTTATTTATTGTGATGGTGGTTACACCACTGTATACAATTACAAAACTCAACCTTTACACTCAAATGGGTAAATTGCATTATATGTAAATTCACCACAATAGGCTGCGGAGGAGAAATTTATAAGGCAACTGCTGCTTCCTAAGAAGTAACAGGCACTGTCTCAGTTTTAAATTAATGATGAAAATCCAGCAAAGAAGAAGAAGGAGGAAGAAGGGAAAGGAGAAGAGGAGAAGGAGGAGGAGGAGAAGGAGGAGGAAGAGGAGGAGGAGGAGGAGGAGGAGGAGGAGGAGGAGGAGGAGGAGAAAAGCAAAGAAAGAAAATGCCAACTGTTTTCTTCCTTAAAATGAAGTCTGAAGATGGCTTGGCAGGAGATAAGTCTGGTGCCTCAAGCCTTCCTCTTCCATGAAGAGTTCTAGGCCATTCCAAGAGGGAAAGCACACCAGCATAGACACATTTAAGGGTGGTGCCTCAAACCTACTAGTGTCCATTGGCTAAGACCACTTTGCTACTTAGGCCTCAGATATTTGTCTGACTCCTGGATCTCTGCTAATATCTCCAATCACTTATGCTTGGAGAGACTTCTGGGCTTTGGAAAAAAATTCTGACCATTGGTAGTCCTCGTATCTGGACCTAAGTGTCCTGATTTACATTTCCACTAATGATGTGCATTCTCTGGTTTCTATAATCTGGACTCTTGCCCACTGTGGTAGACAGAATAATGGACCCACCACCGGGGATGTCCGCTCTAGTTCTCAGAACCTGTGACTGTGTTACCTTACATGGCAAAACAGACTTTGCTGCTGTGATTAAGGTTATAGGTTTTGAGATGGAGAGATTATCCTTGGTAATCCAAGTGGACCCCATCTAATCACATTAGCCCTTAAAAGAGGGAGGTGAAATCAGAGAACCCAGGAAAGGTGAAGAATAGGAGGGACTAAACTCATATGCATATAGGCATAACCCATGGACACAGACAATCCTATCTAATAATAGACAAATATGCAAATTGACCATACCTCCGACACACCCACAAGCCACGCCCATAAGCCACGCCCACCATCCAATCAGAGCGAGCATGCAAATTAACCCAAACCAACATGGCTACAGCCACAGAGAGCAAGGTTTCCTAGGTAACAGAGGAAGCCAAGCTTTCCACCTGCCCTTGCTAGGCCTAAGCCTCCACTCAAGCTACAAAGTTTCAATTATAGAAGGTAAACAAATTCAAACAAATGGAGGCAGAATGGAGCTTGAGAGAGCAGGCCAGGGTTGCCGCCGGCAACAGGGGAAGCAAAGCTTTCCGCACACCCTGGCCGGGCCCACCACTTAAGGCAACAAAGTTTCAATTATAACCCCAACAGAAATGGCTGCTGGCCTCGGAGGGAGCCCCAGGCTTGGCTCTGCTCCAGGCTACAAAATTTCAATTGTAGAAGGAAAATAAATTCCAGATACCAGGGCCTCTGCTTGGGTTGCCAGGGGGCGTGGCCGGCCTGCAAACCACCACAGGCCCCTCGCTCAGGCTTCCCCACACCCCAAGGGAACCCCCACCTGATCCAGGACACCCTTCAGAGCAAACCAGCTGGCCCCCACCCCTGTACCAGGCCTCTATCCTATCTAATAAAAGAGTAATATGCAGATTGATCATCACTGCAACACACAATATAGCTGCCCCCATGTGGTCAAAGATCCTGCCCCCATGTGGACACAAGACGGCCACCACAAGATGGCCAGCAGGAGAGGGCAGTTGGGAGGCACCCGGCCTGCAAGGGAGGGCAGTTGAGAAAGACCAGGCCTGCAAGGGAGGGCAGTTGAGAGGGACCAGGCCTGCAAGGGAGGGCAGTTGGAGGTGATCAACCCTGCAGGAAAGGGCAGTTAGGGGTGACCAGGCCGGCAGAGGAGGGAAGTTGGGGGCAAACAGGCTGGCAGCGGAGTGGTTAGGGGGTGATTAGGCTGGCAAGCGTAGTGGTTAGGGGCAATCAGGAAGGCAGGCAGGCAAGCAGTTGGGATCCAGTAGTCCTGGATTGTGAGAGGACAGTCGGACATCCCTCAACGGTCCCAGATTGGAGAGGGTGCAGGCTGGCCTGAGGGACAACCCCACTCCCCCCACCCCCGTGCACAAATTTCGTGCACCGGGCCTCTAGTCTATAATAATAAAATTAGACCAGACTTTCTTCCCACGAAGCCAGGCCTGCAAGGGAAGCCCAGGTCCTGGGTGCCAGAGGGAAGCTGGTGCCAGCAGCCAGGGGAAGGAAGTCCTACACTTGCACAAATTTGGTGCATCGGGCCTCTAGTAGTGCAATAAAGCCCTGGGGAGGGGAGTGCGATGGAGGAGGTCAATGGGGAGAGGGACGTCTGTAATACTTTCAACAGTAAAGGTTAAAAAAAGAGTGGGAGGGACTGAACCCACCATTGTTTGTTTTGAAGGTGGAGGAAGAAGGCTACAAGCCAAAGAACAGGGGAAGCTTTTAGAAGATGAGGACACCCTTTGGCTGATACCCAGCAAGGAAATAGGTTCCAACAACCGGAAAGAGCAAGGAATGGATTCTCCCTTGAACTTTCAGAAAGGAGCACAACTATACTTTGATTCAACCTACACTTTGCTTTCTGCCTGTGGGACTCTAAGCAGACATCCAGCCAAGCCCTCTGGACTTCCAGCCTATATAAACTGTGAGGTAATATATTTGTGTTATTTTAAACCCTAAATTGTGGATTTGTTACAGCAGTAATTGGAAGCTGATATCCCCACACATGCTAATACCTAAAAGATCACAGTCACTCTGTGTAGACCGCCCTTTTAAAGAACTTTGCACTTCATGCTTGTAAGAGTCCTCCTACCTTTCAGTGTTCCTCAACAAATCTTCCTGAACTACTAGCCCAAGATCCCCGTGCACAGTAGCTTGAGGTTCAGTTCTGAAACTAACATTGAAGAGACTGCCAGTTGGACTTTTTTTTTTCAATATAGTTTTCTGCCTTTGTTCAATGTTTTGGTTTCCAGTACAGGTAAAAAAAAAAAAAAAAAAATCAGTGTAGGGTTGGACAATGGTTTCAATTAGATAAACAACAAACCAGGTACTCCTCGTGGTCTGATGCATTATTGTCTTGAATTTTGTTTAATAGTTTCCCGAAGCAGCCACACAACAGCCCAAGGGGCAGTTCCAGTTGTAGCAAGGGCTCTGAAGGTCATTGCAGTGATAACAGTGAAGAGAAGAAATAAACGACTGTGAAAAAAGGCATGCCACTAACAGTATGTTTCACAAATCTCACAAATCGTGAGAAAGGAATCCCAACCTGCCTGATAGTCATCTAGAGACATTTAAAAATGTCAGATAAAGCACTTTAAAAATTTTTACATATGTTTTTATTGATTTCAGAGAGGAAGGGAGGAGAGAGAGATAGAAATATCAATGATGAGAGAATCATTGATCAGCTGCCTCCTGCACACTCCACACTGGGGATTGAGCCTGCAACCTGAGCACATGCCCTGATCGGCAATCAAACCATGACCTCCTGGTTCATAGGCTGACGCTCAACCACTGAACCACACTAGCCAGGCTTTAAAATATTTTTAAAGGAATGATGAGCCTTCAAAAACCTGTAAGAAATCCTTTGAGGACAGGAGTGCACTCTGAGTGCAGTCCATGGAATTAAGTGAAGCCACCAAATACTCTGGAGGCATCTACAGACTCTGGTAGATTAGGAAGGCGGGAACTTTTTGTGCCTGAGATGAGGAAATAGGACTTAGTAGAGATGGGATCTGGGCAAGGTCTCTAAGGTCCAGGAGCCTGATTAGAGAAAAAGCCTAAAGGCAGGAGCAGGAAAAGAAAAAAAGACAGAGGAAAAGGTGAACTAGTAAAAAACAATGCTCCAAAGGGAAAGACATTAAAAAAAAAAAACAGTCTGTCTCAGCCAGGGCCCTGGGAGATAATAGAAAAAAGGGGTGGGGGCAGGGAGAGGCTACTAATTCTGGGATACTAATTTGCTCTCATATGGGCTTGGGAACTGAATTCATTGGATGTTGAACAGTTAATAAGCACCTCCTATGAGCCTGAAAGTGTTGTAGGAGCTGGGAATATAGCAGTTTAAAAAACATCAAAAACTAATAGCGTTCCTCATGGAGCTTATGTTCTAGTGGGAGAATAAGAACATAAATAAAATAAATGCTTCCTAGTGTACTAACAAATAATAAGTGGTAAAAAACAAAGCTGTGAGAGTCACCAGGAAGTGTTCCAAAGGGGAGCAATAGCAAGTAAGATGGCAGGGAGGGCCTCCAGTTAAGCAGACTTGAAAGGTGAGGAAAGGTTTTACAGAGGAGCCAGATTTAAGGTGAGAACGTGCAGGCCTGTTCAAGGATCCGGGAGGAGGCCAGGGTGGCTGAGGTGGGAGGGCCAGGGGGAAGGTGGCAGGAGAGGAGTCAAGCAAATTAGAAGAGTGGGCAGCTTGGAAGAGATTGCGGAGCTCTGTAAGTATTTTAAACATCTTGTTGTTGTTGTTCATCCTCACCAGAGGATATTATTTCCATTGATTTTTACAGAGAGCGGAAGGGCCGGGGAATGGTGGGGGAGGAGAGAAACATTGATGGAAGAGAGACACATCGATTGGTTGCCTCCTGCATGTGCCCCAACCAGGGCCGGAATCGAGCCTGCTACCAAGGTACATGCCCTTGACTGGAATTGAATCTGAGACCCTTCGGTTCATGGGCTGACACTCTATCCACTGAGCCAAACCTGCTAGGGCTAAATATTTAAGCATCTTTGTAGTGTTGCAAAAAAGTTAAAGGCATTGATGAACTTTAGATGTTTTAAAATTAAGGATACATATCAAAATTTCATGCCCAACCATTGAAATAATAGAAATAGTATGTAAAATTTCAAAGCCAATAGAGGCAAAATATAATAAAGTGGAAAAAATCAATTCAAAAGAAGAGAAGAGAAAACAGAGAGGAACAAATACTAGGTAATAGATCCAAATATATTAAGTAATCATAATAAATCAAATGACCAGATTACCAAGCAGAATTAAAAAAGAAAGTTTCGGGCTATTTACAAGAGAGAGAACATAAAAACATGTACGTTTGAAAGTAAAAAGATAGAAAAAGATATACTAAACAAACTAATTAAAAGAAAGGTGGGGAAGCTTTTATATTAGACAAAATAAACTTTAAGACAAAAATAAAAGTGGACAGTATATAATAATAAAATGTCAATTTTGCCCAGCCGGCAAGGCTCAGTGGTTGAGCATCAATCTATGAACCAGCAAGTCATGGTTCAATTCCTGGTCAGGGCATATGCCCAGATTGCGGGCTTCATTCCCTGTGTGGGGTGTGTAGGAGGCAGCTGATCAATGATTCTCTCTCATCATTGATGTTTCTGAAATCAATACAAATATATATATGTTTTTTTAAAATATCAATCTATAAGAGAGAAAAATGCTGTGTGCGCTGAATAACATTGTTTCAAAACATGTGGAGCAAAAATTGAGAGTTGTAAGCAAAATTTGACAAATCATCTGTAATAGTAAGATTGTAAATATAACAGGCCAGTTAGGGTAGAAAAATTGTCACTCAATAATTAGAGATTTCACATTCTTTTTAAAGGCACATGTAACCTTTATGAAAATACACCATATTTTAGGCCATAAAATTTCAAAGAATCAGTACATAAGAGCCACAACTAAATGTAATTAAGTTGGAAATAAATAACAAAAATAAAACTTAAAGGCTCATTTGTTTTGGAATTTTTAAAAAAAACTTTTAAGTAACTAATAGGTCATAGAAGAAATCACAAAAGTAAATAGAAGATATTTATTCTGAAGAAAAATATTACATGCATATGAAATGTAGCTAAAGCATTACTTATAGAATATTTATAGCCTTAAATTTATATGCAAGAAAAGAAGCCAGACTGAAAATTAATAATTTAAGAATCTAACTAGAGAAGTAAAAAGAAAAATAGGAAAATACAATAAACCAAAAGGAAATTAAGAACAAAACTTAATGAAATTGAATAGAACTTCAACTTAGGCTTCAAATAATTTGCACAGGTAGATCGTAAAGGAACATGAAATCACACACACACACACACACACACACACACACACACACACACACAGTATCATGAGTCAGATATAGGGAAAAAATAGCACAATTATATCCACAAAGTCTTAAGATATTGGAATTATTAAGTAGATATTGAAAATTTACTTAATAGATCTAAAGAAATAGTGGTTTGCAATTATATGGAAGAGGCTACAAAAATGACCAAATAAATTATATATATATATGTGTGTGTGTGTGTGTGTGTGTGTGTGTGTGTGTGTGTGTGTGTGTGTACACTGTGTGGCCAGATTATTATGATCTCTGAACACATAATAATCTGGCCACTCAGTGTATATCCCCTATATAATAAAAGGCTAATATGCAAATTGTCCCCTCGACCATGAGTTTGACCAACAGGCAGGCCGACCAACCGCCCATGTCCCCTCCCCCTGGCCAGGCTGGCCGGACCCCACCCATGCACGAATTCATGCACCAGGCCTCTAATATATATATATACTGAGTGGCCAGATTATTATGCGTTCAGAGATCATAATAATCTGGCCACTCAATGTGTGTGTGTGTGTGTGTGTGTGTGTGTGTGTGTGTGTGTGTGTATATATATATATATATATATATATATATATATATATATATATATATATTTAAATAAAGCTCATAATAATTAAAATTTTAAACTCAATGAAAGGGTAAAATAGAAAATTATACAAAGCTGAAGGGATTAATGAATTGAGCCAAAGAAATTATACAAAATGCAATAAGAAGAGGTGAAGACCTATAAAATATGCAACATAGATTAGGACACATGGCATTGAATGAGAAAATCTAACAGGTGTTTAATTGGAGTTCTGCAGGATACAATAGAGAATGCAAGGAAGAGGCAATATTTGAAGTGTTAATAGCTTGGGACTTTTCAGAACTTTTGAAAGACACATCCTCAGAATCAGAAATTATAATGAATTCAGAACAAGATAGATAAAATTAGAAAACCACACCTAGCATTTTAAAGTCTTAATACAGTAAGAATAGGAGATTTTTAAGAGTAGACAGTGAGAAAGACAAATTACCCACAAAGAGGTAAAAATTAGATTCATGGCTGCCTTCTCAACAGCATCGCTAAAAGCCAGTGGATAGTTGAGTAATACCTTCAGAGGTCTGAGAGAAAGTAACTGCCACCCTAGAATTGCATGTCTAGCAAAATATTCTCAAAAATGATGGTAAAATAAACCTATTTTTACAAAAACAAGAATTTTACTTTCCCACTAAAAGATCCTCATTAAAAGTACAGTCCACCATTGAATACTGTTGGGGTTAGGTGTGCCATCTCCCCTTGCAGTCAGAAATCTGTGTGTAAGTTTTGACTCCCCTCAAACTTAGTTGTAATTTGGTTCCAGGATCTCTGAAGATCTAAAATCCTTGCATGCTAAAGTCCCCATATAAAATGTTTCAGATTAATGCATACAATTAAGCTTCTGCATCCAAGCATTCTGAACAGCAGTAAAAAATAATGCAGGTTTTTACTGAAAAAATCTGTTTATAAGTGAACCAGCACAATTCAAACCTGTTGTTCAAGGGTCAGCTGTAATTCCAAAGGATGTACCTTATCCAGAGGGCAAACGGTACCAAATGGAGACTGAAATGCAAAAAAGGAATAGGATGGAAAGATAGATAAATCATACGGAAGATTAATCCAGAAAGAACGACCCTTGAGTAGGCAAAGAGAAATAAACAAGTGTAAAGCCATAATCAATGAAATTGACAAAACTCCTATCCTGAAATATTTCATTATTTTTCACATAAAAAAGACAACACAGTGTAAATAGGAGCACATGTAAACATATTCTGGAGAAATTTCTAAATTCCATGGATAAAGAGAAAATCTTACAAGCTTCCTAAGAGAAAATATTGGGGCAAGGTTAGAACTTCAATTAAACCTCTTATGTGTAACATTTGATGCTATGAGACATTGGAATAATATATTAAAAACTCTGATAGAAAAAATTTTTATTGTTCTTTATATTTTAGGACAAAAGACTACCACTTTCAAATAGAGGAGAAAGTAGCTCTTGTCCTCTTTCTGAAAACATTACTTAGTAAGAATGCCAGTCAAATAAAAATAGGATCCAAACATCTCAGGACAGTGGAAGACCAGATACATAAGAAGCAGAGGCAGCCAGCTGGCATGGCTCAGTAGTTGAGTGTTGACGTATGAACCAGGAGGTCCCGGGCACATGCCCGGGTTGTAGGCTTTATCCCCAGTGTGCAACATGCAGGAGGCAGCCGATCAATGTTTCTCTCTCACCACTGATGTTTCTCTCTCTCTCTTTCCCTTCCTCTCTGAAATCAATAAAAATGTATTTAAAGAAGAAGGAGGAGAAGGAGAAGGAAAAGGAGGAGGAAGAGGAAGAGAAACAACAGTGGCAGAGACTACCTCTCTCCAAACTCCTGATAAAAATATTCAACAAATATCAGGATCCTGCTCACACATTTAGAAATCTCAGAGCGTTGAGGGTAAGAGCTTCTGAGAGATCAGGGAAGGGCAAATACTATTGTGCCTAGAGAAAAAACAGGGACTTGGAGGAGCTTAGAGCAGACTAGAGACCAACAAGTCCTTCCTCTGCCCAGAGGAAAGGAGGAGGACAAAGGTGAATAATTAGAGCTGGAATTTTATTGAGGCAGAACTAATGCCAGAGATCAAAGAGAACTTCAATCAGTCTGAGTGTAATGACACTGTGAAACAGATGCACATAAAGCAGATATGCACAAGGTCTTCTGGGTATATTATAATTTCCCCCAAAAAACTCAACATTTATTATAGTAGCTGAAAAAAAGCGAGGGGGAAAAAAAAACACCTTATGGGAGTTTTAAAATCACATAGAAAGGACAGCTTAAAAATAAGGTGTAAACAGCATAACTGAATACATCTTTGTTCCAAATTTTGTCCTAGTGATGGAGTGACCTTCATAGTTAATTACATCCTTGTGTTCACAGGCTGTTGGGCTATAGATCATGTGCACACACAAGACTGATGTACTTTAGCTCGGCTACTTTCTATCATGCACCACATGTCTGCCGCATCAAATTTCCCGGGGAAAATGTTATTTCAAGGTAATGTGTATAATAAAAATGTTCTGTTGGTGTCACAGCAATATTATTTCTCTTCTGACAGCATTGTTAGAATAATATCCATGTTGATTAATACTCACCTGCCAATTCAAATAGGAACATATGTTGTGGATAAGAATAGCCATGCACACCTCCTCACTCTTATAAAACAAAAAGATTAAAGTGAGTTCTGGTGGAATTTGACATAAAAGGTAAAAAATATTGCTAAATAAGCAGAAGCTGATCTTAAGACTATGATTCTCATTTCAATAATTTTAATAATAATGTCTTCCTCTTATAGAAGGATATACATATATTTATCCCCTATTTTTTATTGGGGATATACCTCACATAAAATTTACCATATTAGCTATATATAATTTTTTTGTTAATCCTCACCTGAGGATATTTTTCCATTGATTTTATTTTATTTTATTTATTTATTTATTTTTTTAGAGAGTGGAAGGGGAAGGGAGAGACAGAGAAAGAAACATTGATGTGTTATGTGAGAGCAACATATCGCATGAGCCCTGACCAGGGCTGGGGATCGAGCCTTTGACTGGAATCAAACCTGGGAGCTTTTAGTCCACAGGCCAATGCTCTATCCACTGAGATTAGTGGTTGAGCATCAACCTATGAACCAGGAGGTCACAGTTCTACTCCTGATCGGGTTGTGGGCTCAATCCCCAGTGGGGGGCATGCAGGAGGCAGCCGATCAATGATTCTCTCTCATCATTGATGTTTCTATCTCTCTCTCCCTCTCCCTTCCTCTCTGAAATCAATAAAAATATATAAAAAAATAAAATAAAATAAAAATGAGATATGACTCCAATTTTAGAGATGAGAAAATGGAACACAGTGGATGTGAGTAAAACTTATCCAGTGACACAGAGTATGCAGCGATCTGGGATTCACGCCTGGTGTGCTTAGCTCTGAGGCCTGGGCTCTCTCCCCTCCAGCACCTGACTCCTTGGGCTGTGATCAGGGTACACTGTGTTACACGTAGTGGAATTATACTGAACAGGCAGACGTACAGTTCAGTTCTGACTCTGCCTCCCGCTAGCTGTGTGACCATAACCAAATCATTTGGCTTCACTAAGTTGCTTCATCGGTAGAAGGGGAATAAGAACAGTAGTGGCCCTAACCGGTTTGGCTCAGTGGATAGGGCGTCGGCCTGCAGACTGAAGGGTCCCAGGTTCGATTCCGGTCAAGGGCATGTACCTTGGTTGCGGGCACATCCCCGGTGGGGGGTGTGCAGGAGGCAGCTGATCGATGTCTCTCTCATCTCTCATCGATGTTTCTGACTCTCTATCCCTCTCCCTTCCTCTCTGTAAAAAATCGATAAAATATGTTTTTTTTAAAAAGAACAGTAGTGGTAGTAATGAGAATAAGAGCTATTAATTTTGGGTACTAATAATTGTGCTAACAACTGAGCTTGTCTTATATTAATTCTTCAATTCTTAGGAAAACACTATAAGGCAGATTTTTTATACATACACAAAATACTGAAATACAGAGATTAAAGCCCAAGGTCATACCACAGTAAATGGATTTAAACCCGAGCCAGTCTGGCCCTGGCACTGGCATTTTAACCAGTATTCACAGCTGGAGGGTGTGAGAACTGAGCGAAAGCATGCAAATTGCTTACCTCAGTGTCTGACACACACAAACCTCTCAAAAACTGTCAGCCACTGTTTTTATGACCATGATTTACTTGCCATTTTTCTACCTCTAGTTCTAAATGGCTGCACCTGCTTTTCCTTTTTTCCCTTGGAAATGTCCAAAGGTTGGGAAGGGAGATGAGCATCCATCAAGAAGTTGCCCTCCTTGGCTCTGGACCTGCTCTAAGAAAAAGCAGAAAACAGCAAAGACTTGTACCAAGCTGGGTCAATACCAGGCCTAACGTGCACTCTTATTACTTAGGCACAATTTAAATGAGGTAGGGATGTCGTTTTTGTGTGCTGTTTGGCATAATACAAACCCCTGAATTTAAAAAATCTGATTCTCTCCCATTTAACCTGAAGCTAAATCGCCAATGCAAATAAATTTTGGAGAAATTCACTGAAAATGTTGTGTTTCTCAAAAGAGCTGAAGAGTAAGAAGATGATTAAAATAATATATGTCCTCCTAACATACATAGCTTATTATGTTATTTTTAAAATTCTGGATTTCTATTTATTTAAATTAAGGTCCCTAGATACTATTTATCATTGACTACCAATAAATTTATTCCCTGCATGGGTGCATATGGGAGGCAACCAATCAATGTTTTTCTCTCTTTCCCGCTGCCTTTTTCTCTCTCTAAAAAAAATTATAATTCAACATCTAAGTTGCATGTTTTCCAAGAATTCCTTTGTTCAACAGTAAACATGATTATGTTAGTTGTGCTTCTTAATGTAATTGCATTAACTCAATTAAACATATACAAATCAGTATTTCCATGAAAACTGCTTAAAGGTTTTGAAATCATTTAATAAAGTCAAGTTGCCAAAATATTGCTGCTCTATTAGGAGGTGAGTGAGAGAACTGTAAAAGATCAAAGAGAAAATTATTCTAGAAAGATCTGCAATCAAATCATTTCATAATTTAAAATATCAGTCAATATTTAAAACTAGTGTACAAATACAATTACAAGAAGTTGTGACCTAAGCTGAGCATAGCATTGCCTAGAGGTCAGGCCTACCCAAGAAATGCCACATAAATGAAATCCGAAAGAGTAGCACCAGGCAAGAAGAAGGGAAAGGGTTATGAGCAGAGGAAGTAGCATGTCCACTGGGTGGCAAAAAAAGATTTGAAAAAAGCTCAGTGTGATTGAAGTACAAATGTGAGAGCATGTGGTAAGGAAGTGACTCCAGGGAAATGATCAGGACATAGATCTCGAGGCCTACTTTAGGAATCTAGAATTTTTTAAACAACAGGAAATCAGTGAGGAATGTTTAAATGAGAGTGATATGGTCAGATTTTCTTTGTAAGATCTCTTTGGCCCCAGTGAAACCAGATTTTATGGAAGAGGGTGCGGAGCAAGCTTAAAGGCAAGAAGACAGTGGAGTGGCAGTGACCCTGGGCAGTCTAGTTGCTAGGGAAGAGTGTAGGCAGTGAAGCTTAGTCTTGTTGCCAAGAAGAGAGAGAGAACTGAACAGATCAAAAGAAATTTAGGAGACAAAATTAGCATGAACAGTCAGTGTAAGGGTAAAGGAGATGGAAAGTCAAAGCTGACTCTCAGACTTCTGTCTTTTAACAGGGTAGTGGTGCCATTTAAAGATACAGGGAACAATGGGAAAAGTGCAGGCAGAGGAGATAGGTGATAAGGTCTACCTAGTTCCATCTCATTATATAAAAAAGGAAGCTAATTTCTAGAGAAGGTTAAGTCTTTTACCTTAAGTAACAGTCAAAAATTGAGTTCGGATCTTCTGACTATCACCCCCTGCCCACCTCACCTGTCCCTTTCTAATCATATATAATAAAACCCTAATATGCAAATCGACCGAACAGCGGAATGACCAGTCGCTATGATGCGTGGGGGGCAGATGCTCAATGCAGGAGCTGCTCCCTGGTGGTCAGTGTGCTCCCACAGGGGGAGTGCCGCACAGCCAGAAGCCGGGCTCACAGCTGGTGAGCGCAGCAGACGTGGCGGGAGCCTCTCCTGCCTCCCTGGCAGTGCTAAGGACCTCTGGAGACATGTCCAACTGCTGGCTTAGGCCCGCTCCCCATGGGCCTAAGCCGTCAGGCAGACATCCCCCAAGGGGTCCCAGACTGTAAGAGGGCACAGGCCAGGCTGAGGGACCCCCCCCATCCAGTTCACGAATGTCGTGCACTGGGCCTCTAGTATAGTATAAACAGCACCGTTTTTCTATATAGGGTTTTATTCCAGACAGATTGTTACCAAATCCCCAGATATGATTATAAATGTTCTTTCATCCCTCTCTTTGCTGTATTTCATGTCTGCCCACATAAACCTAAAAACCTTGGCTTAGCATTGTACAGAACCCTACTGACTTAAGTCTCACACCGTAAAATCTTTTATCAGTTTCAATGGAAAGCTGACCCCCCCAAAAAAGATGAATGGAGCAGGCCTTCTGTGAAATAGGTTGGAAATAATTGCATGTCAGATAGGTTTGGGCAAGGAGCCAGGGAAGTATTAAGTGAGAATGTGGAGGAGCGGACCCTCCCCTGCTCTGAATTTGAAAGCTCAATCAGTGGGGCAGGGCAACGTTTCATCCTCAGTCCAAGGGCATGGGATTCATTTCCTCTGGCTGTTAATTGCTGCAGAAAGTAGAGAAGTGGATTTCAAAAAGAAATTCAGCAATTACCTGGCTTGAAAAATACTTAAGTGTGTGTGGGTTTTTTTTAAATTGGTTTGAATTCACAGGCTCCTACAGTGATTGACATAGCACAGCCAAAACAATTAGGAGCTAAATAAATGGGTACTTTCTGGAAATGTCTTTATTCAAAACCTTTAGCAGAAGATGAGTGAAAGAAGATAAATTTTAAGCCCTGAAATGAAAGGGAACTTTACTTGGTAAAGTCTCCTTTGTATTTAATTTTTACTGTTGTAATTGTTCTATGGTTGAGAATGCAAAATTTTGACTGCGTAAAAAGTACTGGTTTCATCTATTTGTTCACTCACTCAGCAAGTATTTATTGTGCCAGGCATTGTTCTAAATCACTGGTTCTCAACCAGCAACTTTGCTCCCTGCACTACCTGCCCCTCAAAGGGTATTTGGCCGTGTCGGAGTAATTTTGTATTGCACAGTGGGAGGGTCGGGGTTCTGCGGGAATTCAGTGGGTAGAGATGAAGGATGCTGACGTCCTACAATGCACAGGAACGTGCTCTGCAACAAAGAATGATCTATCCCGAAATATCTGTAGTGCCATGTTGAGAAATTCACTTCTAGGTACTAGCCATATAACCATGAAAAACACAGAGAAAAACCTTAGCTTTCATGAAACTTGTATTTTAGTGATGGGAGAGAAACAATGAGTTGATTAATAACGAAATACATAGCATGCCAGAAAGTGATGAAGCACGATGAAAAGAATTAAGCTGGTGGTGGATAGTGGTGGCTATTGTGTAGAGCGAAGTCAGGGGAGGCTTCACTAATAAGGTGATTTTTGAGCAGAACCTAGAGAAAAGCAAGTTGTGGTATGAAAGCGAGGACTGATCCTACCATTGTTCATTAATATAGCAGATTGCCAATCATGCATGGAGTTAGGGTAACGATAAATTTAAGGAAATTTGTGAATAAATTATCTGAGAGTCATTGCCCCTCCCCCCCCTTTTTTTTTTACAAAAATGTTTATGCTGGTTTAGATATAAGAAAAGAACATTCTCCAATATTAGACAAATGAGAAATAGGGTCTACTTTTCTCACAACCAATTAAAGGACTCTTTTAATTTAACTTAATCAACCACTGCAATACATTGGTTCCAAACAGCATACACAGACAGAGAGCCACATGCCATATCCTACCTAATAATAGACAAATATGCAAATTGGCCGCACCTTCGCTATGCCCAAGCCACGCCCACCAAACCAATCAGGATGAGTATGCAAATTACCCAACCAATATGGCATCTAATTTGCATATCAAGACAGCGTAGAAAGAAGCCAAGAGCTGCAGAAGGGAGCAAAGCTGAGGAGAAGTGCAAGCAAGCCGGGGGGAGGAGAAGGGAGGAACGGAGGCGGGGCCGGGGGCGAAGGAAGGAGAGCAGGGCGGGCTGGCGGAGAAGGCGGGCCAGGGGACGAGGGAGGAGCGGAGGCGGGGCCGGGGGAGAAGGAAGGAGAGCAGGGCGGGCTGGAGGAGAAGGCGGGCCAGGGGACAAGGGAGGAGCAGAGGCAGGGCCGAGGGAGGAGCAGAGGCGGGGCCGGGGGAGAAGGAAGGAGAGCAGGGCAGGCTGGAGGAGAAGGCGGGCCGGGGGACAAGGGAGGAGCGGAGGTGGGGCCGGGGGAGAAGGAAGGAGAGCAGGGCGGGCTGGCAGAGAAGGCGGAGCGGGCGACAAGGGAGGAGAGCAGGCAGGGCGGGGCAGAGTGCAGCAGGAAACCCTATTGCAGGATTTTTCCTGCAACGGGAACGCTAGTATTCAATATATATGGATATAGTCCAGAAGTGTATAGTAAATGTGCACAGGTATACACCATGTATACTTGAATAAGATCTTACTACACATGATGTAATCTGAGGAAAGTGAAAGAGATCAGGGTTTAAACACAAATATAAACATGAAGAAGGATATTTTGAAGATGTAATATGCAAATGGTCGTTTCACCGTGAAGCGTAATGACCGACCGCGTAACGACTGACCGAGTAACAACAGGATCACAGATCAGCAGGATGGTGGGGCAGCAAGCTAAAGGAGGGGGCAGGGCAGCAAGCTATAAGGGGGTGCAGGGGGAGCTATAGGAGGGTGAGGCAGCAGGCGGAGAGCTACTGGAGGGTGGCAGCAAGCTACTGGCACATGGATTCATGTGCAGGGCTACTACTAGATATATAGTATATCAATGGAAAAAGTATCCTCAGGTGAGAATAACAAAATAAAAAAAACAAAAACAAAAAGGTAATCAAATACATTTAAAAATTTCACTTGCAATGTAATGAAGCTTCAATTTTGTCAGGGAAGTATTTGTTAGGGTTTTGACCAGTGACATGGGCTGTGAAAGAATTCACAACTATAAGAGATGAAGAGAGGAAATTTATTTTGCTTTCCAGGAAGGGAAAGGGCCAAATGCTGCTAATCAACATAGGGCAAGAAACAAAGGGGAAGCCTCCCCCTTTAAGTCTTGGTTGTTGCTAAGCGACAAGGAAGGAGGATTTGGGGCTGAAGTTGTTTGTTTTTTAAGAGACAATCCAGGCAGTTCTAGGGAGGTCTTATCAGTATTTTTCCCAAGCCTGTTAAACATGCTCAGAACAAAAGTTATGAAGAGTTCAAAAGAGGCTTGTTTAAGGGAAGGGGGAAAGGGAACTTCCTACTAAGACTCCTTGATGTGAATTATCCCTGAGTTGTGAAAACAGCAGGGAGGAGCAGTGTGCAAAAATGTAGCTTTGAGAGTAGTTTATCTTGTCTTGCATTTTGAACGGAGAGGCTGTTTGAATCAGAGGAGCTAACAATCTTGGGGTTTAATTACCAGGTGCTTCTCATAAATTGTGAAACACCATAGCAAAGAAAAAAAAGGCCTTTTTTTCTGTCCTTACAATATTGACTTTGTTTTCTAAGAATTCATTTATTAAATGAATTAAAATTTACTTATTTAATTTCACATTTTAATTTAATATTTAACTCTGTACAGAAATGCTCAGTAAAAATAAGTAAAGCACTGTATGAGCTTATAATTGCATTATTTTTAAATATTCAGTTAAGTTTTGAATGTTCTAAAATCAGTAATACCACTGAAACATAATGACAATCTTATATGCTGATTGGTGTGGCATTAACAAGGAAGTCAAACTCAGGAAGAGTCATTTCAAATACGTTATTTCTGTTTTTAGATGTACAGAGTTGGTTAACAAAAACAAACAACAACAAAAAAGAATAGAATAGGAGAAAGTCACTCTACTTAGAATTTTTGATTAGCCCAGAACAAAAATAACTTTTAAAAATTTATCTCTGGTTATAAAATTGTGAGATAACCGAAATTCCTTCAGCATGAAATAGATGTTATTTTTGTATGTCCTTACTAATGAGGGCAGAATTGTAAAGGGTGATCCAAAAACACACAATATGGAGGTGAGAAACATGAGATATGATAAAGATTGGTAAGTAATTCCCTTGTCTGCGTTAGATCCATACCCTGAAGCCAGTGAAGAGATTCTCAAGACCTGGTTGCAAAGGAGCACCCCATGGAGAAGAGTCTCCTCGCCTGCTCATGATAGTCATTGCACAACTGCCATATCACCCATTTATTGTTCATGCCATCATTCATTTACTCACTTATTTACTCAGCAAACATGATTACTGGGCACAGGCCAGCCTTTTCCTAGGTGCTGCAGGTAGAAATTTTCCTGTCCTCAAGAAGTTCAACCAAGTGAAAGAGACATTGGCACATAAATAATAAATGTGAGAAATGCATAGGGAATGTAATATACAAGTATATTTTGGGTATAATGATGCAGAAAGATAGACTTGAAAAGATGAGCTAGAGTTTACTTTTTTAAATATGTTTTTATTGACGTTAGAGAGAGAGGAAGGGAGAAGAATAGAGAGAAACATCGATTGGCTGCCTCCTGCAGGCCTCCTACAGGGGACCAAGCCTGCAACCTTGACCTGGAATCAAACCAGTGACTTTTTGGTTCATAGGTCAATGCTCAACCACTTAACCACACTGCCAGGCAATGAGCTGGAGTTTATAAAGCCTCCAGGGTAAAGCCAAGTATTCCAGCCTGGAGAAACCGTGCAAATCAAGGCATGCCTATGCAAAGTCAGACTGTACCTCAGGACAGAGATGAGAATGGAAAGATGGAGTCAGGTTGTATATCCATTTTAATGTTATAACCTGGTGTCTAAACTTTATTTTTTCTTATTGTGGTAATTAACATAACATAAAATTTACATGTTAATTATTTTTAAGTATACAGTTCAGCTACATTAAATACATTCACACTGCTGTGAAACTGTCACCACCATCTATTTCCAGAACTTTTTCATCTTCCTGCCAAAACTTTGTATACGTTAAATACTAACTCCATACTCTCCTTTTCCCTAGCCCCTGTCTCTGAATTTGACTATTCTAGGTACCTCATGTAAGTGGAATCATAAAATATTTGTTTTTTGGAGCCTGGCTTATTTCACTTAGCATAATGTCTTGAAGGTTCAACCATGTTGTAGCATGTGTCAGAATTTTATTCCAAACTTTTTTGATCATGTGTCATTTAAACAGTTTTAAGCATATACTTGCAAGATATATATGATATTAATGTATTATATACATTACAAAGCATACACAAAAATAAATATTTTCAAAAGCTAAGACTAAAAAGCAAACTTATTTTTTCTTTCCTAATGGGTTGTCTTGAAATGCCCCTGAGGTACCTATACCTCTTTTAAGACAACTGTTGAAGAATAGAAGAAAGCACTGAGAAGTATTAAGCAGAATAGCAATATAGTTTGATATTCTGACCCATTTTTTTTTCATCAAATATCCTCATCCTGCTGTGTGCTCTGTAGTTAGTGATAAGAAGTAGGTTTCAAATACTAGATAATTTAAAAACTCAGATTTGCATTTTTAGAGTGGGATATTCTAGTGAAGCTATGAGATACATACCTCATTCACTGTAATTGCATGTCTTTCTAACATCCATTCACAGAAAACACTTTGTTTAAAAGCATAAAATAATACAACTTCTGGAAAGCACTTGTTGGTCACTGTTATTTCAAGATTGCAGATGAATGTACTGATAGAACTTAAAGTCTCTTGATGTTTTTGAGTATTGCTCAAAATCTTATCACAATCAGTGGATTCCTTAAAAACAACATACCAGGTATTACTAAAAACTAAGGTTGGGAGCTTCCCCTCAGGATGGTGAAATACTGGCACATTCCTACAACCACACCAAAATTACAACTAAACTCATTCAGAACTGCTTAAAATCTAGCCAAACAGACATCCTATAACTAAGAATATATAGAAGACGCCACAAATATACTGTTCAAAGCAATGAAGACACTGAACAGGCTAGTCCCATACCCAGGTGTGGTGGTTAAAATTCAGGAGGGCTATCTCAGCCTGTGGAGGTACCCTTGAAGGGTAAGGGGGCCTAATAGCAGACACTCCCACAGCCAGGGTTCTTATGCTAAGAAGAGAAGCCCCCATAACTTCTGGCCTATGAAAACCAGCAGATTAAAGCTGAGTGAGACAGAAGGCTGCTGGAGTCCCAGGCATTTCTCTTAAAGGGCCCACAAACAGACTTAACTTGGACTCACTTGCTCTGAGCTCCGGCACAGGGCAGTAACTCAATAGGCTCCAGGGACATACGGGGAGGAAATGAATTGTCTGGCATCAGGGCAAGAGCTGAAGGAGCAACATTCTTCCAGACAGAAATGCTGGCAGAGGCCTTGTTCCCTTTCTGAGCACCCCCCTGCCCCGCCCACCCACCCCCCCCACACACACACACACACACAGAGCCAGTAGGCAAGCACCATATCTGAGTTTCCATCAACCTGGCTAACAGATTCCCTGAGATCCTGCCTCACCCAACTTGCAACCTGCCCAAGCCATTTCCAGTGGCTTCTCCATACAAATGCCCTGTCTTGGTTCATGCTTCGGATTTTCCTAAAAATTTCTTAAACAAGCAGCATTTGGCCTTGGCATGCCCTATACCTCTTGCTAAGTCACCCTAGGTCTGGCACTAGTAGCAGCCGGCCTTGTTTTGCAGCTTGACCTTGCCTGGGCACCTTCTCGCCTAGCATAAATAGCATCCATCTGCAAACTGCACTGTAGCTTATTCAGGGCACAGGTGGCAGCTGATCTTGGCCTGCAACTCCCAGGAGGCCCCAAGGTCAGAACACCTAGTGGCCAGCTTTAGACCAATCATAGCACCACACAACCACCTACACCAGAGACACACTCAAGGGGGTAGACTCATCAGGCACCAGAGCCCTGCTTTGTGGAGTCAGCCCCCTGCACAGAAATTCCTTTGCTGTGGTCATAATTAGTCCTCACAGCCAATTAGCCTGGGGGTAAATCCTTCCCTTTGACAAGCCAACAGCAATCAAGGCTCAACTATAACAAGAGGGTGCACACAGCCCACATAGGGAGTTGTGGGAGAACATACCTGGAGTACCTAGATTGGGTGACAAAGGAGTCTGCACCACTGGGCCCTATGGGACACCTACTACATGAGACCACTCTACCAAGACCAGAAGACGTAGCAGCTCTACCTAATACATAGAAACAAACACAGGGAGGCAGCAAAAATGAGGAGACAAAGAAACATGTCCCAATGGAAAAAAAAACAGAACGAAACTCTAGAAAAAAACCTAAAAAATGGAGAAATGCAGTCTACCAGGTGCAGAGTTCAAAGCACTGGTTATAAAAATGCTCAATGAACTTAGGGAAAGAGTAGAGGAACTTACTGAGACCTTCAACAAAAGGATAGGAAGCCTAAAAACATATATAGAAAACCTAAAATGAATAGTCAGAAATGAAGAATACAATAATTGAAATGAAGAATATATTACAGGGCATCAAAGAGAGTATAAAATGAGTGATTTGAAAGATAAGGAAGCAGAAAACACCCAATCAGAATAGCAAAAAGAATCCACAAAAATGAGGATAAGATAAGGAAACTCTGGGGCAACTTCAAGTGTACCAACATTAGCATCATGGGGGTGCCAGAAGGAGAAGAGAAAGAGCAATGAATTAAAAATCTATTTGAAATAATAATGATGGAAAACTTCTCGAATTTGGTGAAGGAAATAGACATACAAGTTCTGGAAGCACAGAGAGTCCCAAACAAGATGAACGCAAAGAGGCCCACACCAAGGCACATCATCATCAAAATGTCAAGGGTTAAAGACAAAGAGAGAATCTCTAAGACAGTAAGAGAAAAGCTGTTATTGACCTATAAGGTAGCTCCCATAAGACTGTCTGATGATATTCTCATCAGAATATTTAAGGCCAGAAGGAAATGGCACAAAATATTCAAAGTGATGAAAAAGCAAAGACTTACAACCAAGATTACTCTACCCAGCAAAGCTATTATTTGGAATTGAAGGACAGATAAAAAGCTTCTCAGACAAGAAAAGGCAAGAGGAGTTTATCACCACCAAACCAGTATTACAGAAAATGTTAAAGAGTTTTCTAGAAGAAGAAGAAGAAGAAGAAGAAGAAGAAGAAGAAGAAGAAGAAGAAGAAGGAGAAATATGAATAATAAAATGGAAATCAATACATACCTATCAACAATTACTTTTAATGCAAATAGATTAAATATTCCAATCAAAACACATATAGTGGCTGAATGAAAAAACAAACACACACACAAGACCTTACATAAGCTGTCTACAAGAAAATCACTTGTAATCAAAAGACACACTAAAAGTAAAGGGATGAAAAAAGATATTTCACGTAAATGTAAACAAACAAGTAAAGCTGGGAGAGCAATACATGTACCAGACAAAATAGACTTTCAAATAAAGCCATAACAACTGAGAAAGAAGGACCCAGCAATGCCACCACTGGGTCTTTATCCAAAGAAACCAAAAACACTAAATTAAAAAGACATATACATCAATATGTTCATTGCAGCTTTATTTACTATAGCCAAGATATGGAAAAAACTTAAGTGTTTTTCAAAATATGAATGGATAAAGAAGTGGTATGTGTATACAACAGAATATTAGCCATTAAAAAAAAAAAAAAGGAATGAAATCTTGTCATTCAACAACATGGATGGACCTAGAAGGTATTGTGCTGAATGTAATAAATCAGACAGAAAAGGATAAATTCCATATAATTTCACTTTATATGTGGAATCTAAAAAACAAAATGGGCTCTGGCTGGGTAGCTCAGTTGATTAGAGCATTGTCCAGAAACGCCAAGTTTGCAGATTTAATCTCTGGTCAGAGCACATACAAGAATCAACTAATGAATGCATAAATAAGTGGAAAAACAAGTCTCTCTCTCTCTCTCTCTCTCTCTCTCTCTCTCTCTCTCTCTATCAAATCAATCAATAAATAAAATAAAAAATAAAAAACAAAATAAACAAACAAGCAGAACAGAACATTCATAAATTCAGAGAACATTTTGATGGTTGCCAGGTGGGACAAGGGTTTATAGGATAGGTGTAAAAGATAAAAGAATTAAGAAGTACAAATTGGTAGTTACAAAATAATCATGGCAATGTAAAGTACAGCATAGGGAATATAGTCAATAATATTGTAAGAACCATGTATGGTGTCAAATGAGTAATAGATTTATTGGGGTGATCACTTTGTAAGTTGTATAAGTGTCTAGTCACTTTATTGTATGCCTAAAACTAATCTAATATTGTATATCAAATTAAATTGAAAAATAAAAAATTATTTTTAAAAAACCCACTAAGGTTAGAAAAATGGAAACTGCATGGTGGGTAAAAAAGTATGATGACTTTGGTAAAACTCTGGCTTCACCACTTACAAACTTAGTTTAATCATCTGTCAATATATGATAATAATTTTTTTTCTACAAAGTTGTTAAGAGAGTGAAATGATATAATGTACCTATTTGCCTACTATAGATGCTCATCTTTTCCATTGATGAACCCCCAGACAAGAAAAAAAAATATTATTACCTTGCTCCATGTATTAGAACATGTTTACTCCTTATGTCTAGAATAACCTCTTCCCCCTGACCCCCCAAATTCAAATTAGATTTCAAGTGGAATCCAAGATGGTTCTGGAGTACTTAGAAGGTATACTCACCTCCTATCAGACAAAACTGGAATTATAACTAAAATATAGAACAATAAGCCTGAATAACCAACGGAAGACTATCTGAACAGAAGTCTTATAATCAAGGATTTACAGAAGTTACACATAGACTAGTAAGAAGGGTAAAGACTCGAAAAGGTCTGGACCTACTCCCATGGAAGGCGTCTAATTTCACAAGGATATCTCACCTACTCCCCCTGAGAAGTGTGGGATCTCAACCCCAAGCCAAGCTGGCAAACACACAATACAATATACAGATGATGTATTTTTGAATTATATACTTTAAACCTATATAATTTTATTAACCAATGTCACTCCAATAAATTCAATAAAAATACTAAAAAAAATGCATTTCAAGATTCAGATTTCACGTCTCTTGACATTTTAGTGTACACTTGAGCTTTCTCATCACAATTCTTATATCACTTTGTGTTTCTGATATAATAATTACCACTAATATGTGGGGATTGTTGTGATGAGCTGATCAGTTCGCCTGAGGAACAAAGGACTTATTGTCCCAGTTCCTGGGAGTGCCGGCAGCAGACAGGTTCTCTTTAATAATTGTCTCAGATAGGAGCATCTCTCAAGTCATGCGCCCTTCCCAAGGTGACCCCATCCAATAACTTGAAAGGTGATAAAAGGGCCAAGGTCCTTCACTGGGCTGGGAACAACTCTAAAGGATCATCTCATCTTCAGAACTCACCTTGGAGTTGGCTACTTTTCCACTGAGACCACGTCACACTGCAACCTTTTCCTATGCCCTTCCTTTCTCTTCACCAGGTGGCAGTCACAAGGACACTCCCTAATAAACCTCCTGCAACCTCATCTCCATCTCAGAATCTGCAATCCAAGAGCTCAACCTGTAGCCATATTTCAGGCACATACAATGTTGCTAAAATTATTGGTTCACTGAATGGGCTGGATTTGCTTCTCATTTATTTTTATAGTCTCAAGATCTAATCAATACCTGGCACATATGGACACCTAGCAAATGCTTGTTAAATAAATGCATTAACCCATTGTATGCCATAAGCATCTGTAGATGCAAGTGGCAGACCTTCTCCACACGCCACGCATGTCTATAAAAAAAATTTGTTTCCCTAAATGGCAGCCCTGACCAACTTTAAAGTCATTTTTTGTGAGAATTTTCAGCTGAAAATATTCAAGAACACCCAAATTGTGAGTAATATATTTGTTTTTATAATAGACATTGCAAATTGATTTTTTAAATTAAATTTAAAATATCGTGGCGTGTGTGTGGGGATGGTTTCCGTTTTGGATGTGCAGCAGTTAACTGGTTAAAACTGAGATCTCATGTTTGTGAGAATAAACAATCTTTTCTGTCAAAGAAAGGAGTTTAGGCAACCACCATTTTGGCTTGGGTGACTTGCAGCTCCCCTGGGGGCCGCTATTTTGAAATGGCAAAGGTCATCCCCTCCCTTTTTCCTTTAAGTTAGCCAATCACACAAGAATGTGAGCCTAAGCTCTGACCAATCAAGAGTGAGGGACAGGTGACGTGTGTGAGACATAAAACCCGCGTGGACGGCCTGCTCAGTGTGCATGCTGCCAGACCCTGTGCATGTGCACCCTCCTGCAGAAATAAAGGCGTCTGCCTCGTTGTCTGGCTCCAAGTATCCTGGTTTTGGGGCTCACCTTATTTCTAACATGTTGTTCAGCCAAGAAATTCTATTTTCTTGTTTAATCAAATTTATTTACTTATGTTCTCTCTCTTACAGAAAAAGAATTTAAAACTATTTACCCAAGAATTGATTATAATTAAGTAGTGGGGAAATGAGAATGACAGAAGTGTAAAGGCAAATATACCTAATCATAAGGGTCAGTATAGCTGTAATTAGTAATTGAACATCTTTTCATCAATAGGTAAGTAGTCATTGACCTGAGCATCTACCATAAACCAGGCATTGCTTAAGTGCTAAAATAAGTCTCTATCCCTAAGGAGAACTACATTCACATAGACAAGAGAGGCAAAAATTGAATTAAGTAGCAAAATTTCAGAGAGCAATTGGTGGTATGAAGACCCTGAAGGGGATCAGAACATAACACCCCCATATATGCTGCTTTGACATATTGACTATTTTGAGCTGAAGGCTACTGAGAAACAGCAGATTGAGGAAGAACTCTCTGCCTTCACCCTTTCTACCTAAAAACAAGGTAAAAAATTTTTTTGTAAGAAAAGTGTCATCTCTGTATCAGGAAGAAGAGAACATTCTTATCACTGGCAATGGGGAGTTAACATCAAGATGAGTTTATGCAAGTAAACCTCACAAAGGCAGCCCTTAGAGTTTCCCATATATTTCCTATTCACCTTCCCACAATTTAACACCCCTAGGCTACTAGATCTTATCACATGCCACAATTTATCACTCACTTTGGGCTAAAATGGTATAATAGCCCCTGGGTCTAATTGTTTCTTTAGGATTGTCACTTTTTTCCTATCAAGTTCTCTGTTTGACCCCCAGAGCAAGGACAATGGGCCAGGTACAGAAACGCACCAGGGCAGAAAGCTCTGCATGCCTAGCAAGGGGCAAAACTGGAAAATAAGAACCTCACTCCCAGCATATCCTTTCCTAGCATATCTATCACACTGGCCATGCAGTTTAGACCCTCTGACCTTTTCCTCCCTAAAGATTACATCTAGGCCTCAGGTGTATTTCAGCTCCAGGCCCAGAAAGGCAGCAAAACCAGACAAGTGACACCATGGCTGCCACAGGACCAGCTCCATTGATTAGTGACCCCCAGCCCTGGCACTGACCAATCAGTGGAGACCAGGATTCTATTAAGTCACTCCCCTGAGACCTCCCCTAAAATTTCCAAGACTAACGACCCAGTGCTTGCTCTCCCTCCAAGGAGCACACCTGTGCCATTCTCCCATGAGACTTGCAACCAGGGGAGCAATGGGCAGTGGCAGCTCATTCCAGGCTAATCCCTGAACCTGTCTCTAAGGGCCCCTTTACTCTGACTTCTCTGTGAGCCAAAGCAGCCCAGCCTAGGCTTTGCTGTGGCTTCTCCTATGCCCTTCATTGTTTCACGGTCCTAAGTATATTTTTGCTGCCGTCATGGACCCAATACGCTTTGGCTCAGTGCTGTGTAGCCATTCCCTTTGGATATCCCCATCCCCCAACCCTTTTCCTTAAATAGATTAATTTTTTCTTTAATCACTGTCTGTGATGGCTATTTAGCCTGCCCGCACACCATGCACCTCTTACTTTAACCTTTCATCCTCCATGCCATGTAGAAATAGTAACCTAAAATAAAATGCATATGCTTTTTTCCTTTTTAATCTCTCTTCTGTCAGTTCAACTTGCAGGTCTCAGCCATAGAACCTTAGAGGATAAAGGGGAAGTTTTTTCTCCCCTGTACCACAGTAGGTAGGACAGTCAGGGGAGGACGCACCAAGAAGGTGAGTGAGCTGGAACCTCAAAGATGAGAATTCATACTTGCTGAGATTTGGGGGAAGAAAAGTTAAGGCTATGATAAAGGCTGGGCATTAGGTACAAATTTGACTGTAAGCAACAAGCAGCTAAATAAGTAAATTGCTTGTTTTTTACCTGGAAGGGGGATATGTTCTAATTCTTAAGGGAAACCAACGCTTTTCCTTGAACAAAACTGAGTAGCGCTGAGAGAGGTAAGCAATGTTTTCAACTATTTCCCAACAAAGACAGAAGCAGAAATCTGTGACAGCTTTCGGTAGGGGCGCTGGAGACCTAGCATTCAGATGCACTTGGGAGAGATGATTCTGTGAGGGCTGCACTGACTCAGTGTACTTAGAGCAATAGCTGGATGACATGACCTTGAAGTTTTCTTCTTTATGTAAGCGCTGGATGTCAGACAGTCAAGATTACCTTCTCCGTCAAGGGCCTCGGTGCAGGCATCCTAGCGAATTCATTTTATTCTGCCATTCATTAATCAAGAAAGAAATTGTTCAAAACAACCTGGGACAAAGGCTTTTAATCATAACACTCTATTTTCCTGCTGCATTTGTTAGACTCACAATTTAGGCTGACTTCATTGAATTCTATTGAAACATTCCTTACCCAGATAAAGAGCTGCTTGTTTCCAGCATATAATTCCATTCTTTTCACTTGCAAATGCATACACCACCACCAGCAGCAGCAGCAGCAGCAGCAGCAGCACCTCTCTCCCCTCCACTCCCTGCCACCCCACTGCTATAGAGTGGGGCTTTCAGGTTTTTGGGTGTATATTAAGTTTTATAGAGATGCAAATAAATATATGACAACAGGCATAAAATTAAAGACATAGTATCAAGATAGTCAAACAAAGTGGGAACTGGAAATCATGAAACCATTGCTATAGGAGCAGGTTTGCTTAACCTAACTTCATAATTTTGTTTTCTGACAATTAAACATAAAAACAAAACAGTTGTTCAATAACAACACTGTGTCAGGGGAATGTCACAATAATTTTTTAAAAATGCATAGTTCAAAGTGAAAAATTAGGCAGGTCAAGCTTTATCATAATAGTAGAGGAATGTCATCATATTATATAACACTTGCTGCAACCATCACATTGCTTGGACTTCTCACTGCTTGTAAACCATGCAGTTAAAACACCTACGAGGTCAATGAATTATATACATTCTATTTTGCAAATATTTAAAGCATCTGAGTTCAAATCCAAATTCTACCACTTGAGGAGTCAGAACATTCCATGCCAAAATATGCCATGGTCCCAGATACCCTGCACTTAGTCTAGAAATGATGGTAGGGATCCCAGGTTGTTGGTAACCTTGGCCCCAAGGACTCTCCACCTACTTGGTGGAGAGGGGACTACAGAGGGATGCTCTAAAATACAATCTGAAGCCAAATTTTGCCTGGTTCTAACGGTGATATTGCTAACAAGTCTAGCAATTCTTGCAATAATTACACCTTCACCAGAAATCAATACCCACAAAAATACTGAAGTAAATATGATTATGGCAGCAAGAAAAAGTAATTCTGTAAAAAGAGGTGTTTTTTTTTTTTCTTTCCTGTCCCAATGGAAACAAAGGTGAATGTCCCCTGAATGCTTTTCTCTCACCAATCTTTCCCCAACTATGTCATTATTTTAAGGTATATTTTATATATATATATATATATATATATATATATTATTTATCTCAAAGAGGAAGGGAGAGGGAGAGAGAGAAGGAAACATCAATGATAAGAGAAAATCATTGATCAGCTGCCTCCTGCACGACTCACACTGGGGAGCAAGCCACATCTCGGGCATGTGCCCTGACCCAGAATGGAACCATGACCAGGATCCTGGGTTCATAGGTTGACACTAACCACTGAGCCAAGCCATCCAGGCAGGTACATTTCTCATTATGCTTATAGAAGGGAAAAATTTCCTGTCACAATGTGGCCTAGTGAAATAGCTCCAATTTAATTTCTGGGACTCATACTTTATTTGATTCATGTGGCTCTTTTAAAAACTTCAAAACAACTTTACAGAAAGAAAAGGAAAATAAAATATCATGCTTCTTTTTGGTTTCTATGCATGCGACAAGACAGAAATAATTAGTTTTAAAATTGTCTTGCTGTTTATAAACACAGTTGCCCTTCAAACCATGAAGCACATCTTGTTTGTATTGGTGTCATATTACTGACCCAAGTCCTTCCCATTTCACTAAAGGGAGCATGGAGGCACGGGAAGGGGAAGGAGTGCCTTAGTGCTGAAAGAGCAGACAGGAACAAAGAAAGAGGGCTTGGAGTGCTGGGATAGAAACAAGCACAGACAGCGGGACAACTCGTTTTATTCCACCCTTCACTGGCCTTGAACAAAACTCACCAAATCGTCTGGTGTTAATTCCTCCTGCTCACGTACTGATTGGTATGTTTTCTTAAAAATCATTACAAGTTAAGTGGCCCCATAATCTTACAAGTCTAACTTTTTATTTGAGCTATTTAATCTCATATTGCAAAATATGTTATTCTGTATAAAGCTCATGTGGTCAACTGGTTCCTTATGATCATAGTGAGAAAACTTCAGGCTTTCGTAAAACAACCAATCAATCATTTCTTAATGAGAATGACACGATAGCCTTTGAAAAAAATCCTATCTAATAATAGAGTACTATGCAAATAAACATCACTCCGCTACGCCCACGATTGGGCAGCGGGAGGCTGGGGGGCGGGACTTGGGGTGGCCTATCCAGCCATTGAGAGGCGCAGGGGGCGGGACTCACGAGTCCCGCCCCCTGCGCCTCTCAATGGCCGGATCTGCCGCTGCCCCGGAGAGACCCCGCCCCCGCTGCTGCTGCTGCGGCCACCCCCCGGAGAGACCCTACCCCCGCCGCCGCTGCCACCGCCGCTGCGGCCGCCCCCAGAGAGACCCTGCCTCCACTGCCGCTGCTGCTGCTGCCCTGGCGGCGGCAGCAGTGGTGGGGGCGGGGTCTCTCCGGGGGCAGCAGGGGCAGGGTCTCTCCGGGGGCGGCAGTGGCAGTGGTGGCGCCCGGACCCGCCCCCATCAGCGTTTGCGGGTCTGGGGTGGCAGTGCCTGGACCTGCCTCCATGCACCTGCACTGGGGGAGGGCCTGGTCAGCAGCTGCCAAGGCTGCTTCAAGGGCCAAAGAGGGAGGCAGGGCCAGACCTCAGCGGCCGCAGCTGCTGCGGGGCCGGGGAGCCAGGCAGGGCTGGACAGGCAACCTCAGGGTGGGCCTGGGGGTGGGTCCAGCAGTGCAGCTTGACAGCAGACAGCAGGGCCTGTTTGGTGGTAGCTGCCGGTGACCCACAACAGGCAAGTGGGCCTGCAGGCAGCGCCCAGCAGGGCCTGCTTGGCTGTTGCTGCAGCGACCCGGGAGCAGACAAGCGCAGCTGCAGGCAGCACCCAGCAGGGCTTGCTTGCCCATCGCTATGGTGTGGAGCAGGCAAGCTCCGCAGAGAGCAGAGAACCACAGGGAGCGGGCCTAAGCCATCAGCAGGACATTCCCTGAGGGCTCTCGGATTGGAGAGGGTACAGGTCGGGCTGAGGGACCCCCCCGTGCATGAATTTCATGCACTGGGACTCTAGTAAATAATAATAGTACATAAAGCACCATGGACCTAGTGTGATTCAGGAATGTGATTTTTGACTTGTCTTACCAGCAGCAGTAGTGACATTTTACTATTCACTCTTACTCTTTCACCTGGCACTTCATAAGCAAAAATATGCATTGGCCAAAAAATTAACCAGAAGCTTAGTGTGGCCACTGTTTTAGTTTGGGTTGCTATAATAAATATACCATAGATTGGGTAGCTTGAACAACAAACATTTATTTCTCACAATTCTGGAGGTTGAGAAGTCCAAGATCAAGGTGCCCGCAGATCCGGTGGCTGGTAAGGGCAAAGGGAGAGGAAGCAAGCTCTTTCAGGTCTCTTTCTATAAGGGCACTAGTGCCATTCATGGGGGCTCTACCCTCATGATGCAATTATTTCCCAAAGGCCCCACCTCCTAATACCATCGCACTCAGGATTAGGCGTCAGTATATGAATTGGGGGGTGGGGGCATAAACATTCATCCCATAGCATTTATAATGTCACTAATATCAATTATATAGGGTTTTCAGAAAAGGTTGCTGAATGTTAATCAATACACTTTTTTATAGCAATTTTTAATTATTACAGAAATACATCTGAAGTACACACACAACTATATATCTGCATACAATAGATTAGATTGGGTAATCTGCATACACACAGACACACTTGTGCATAACTGTTTAAATCAAGCAAATGTCAAATGTAGAACTCACACATATAATCATATACAAATCATTTCCCCCTTTAAAAAAGTAGTTTACCAACTCAGTCATTAAATTTCCCCTGCTTGGATCACTTTCTGTGGCTCCCATTCAAATGCAGTTGAGCTAGCTAGGCAGCTGAGATGATGTCCTCACATTCTGTATGGAAGAAGAATGAACTGAGGTGTGGTCTGGTGTGCTCTAAAAGGTAGAGTCGGGAATGAGATAGGCTTCCACTAAGAATTATTCGTTATAGAGTCAATTCTGTACATTTTAAGCTCTGCTGTGTTTATTTCTTTTTACTGAAGAATCATCTTTATTAATGGAGACCTCTATCCTCACATATGAAGACACAAGTGTTCATAATTCAGGGCTTGATGCCTTGCCTCACACTCATTTCCATCCTGAAGCAGATCATTCCAATCATTCATTCTGCTTGAAAGTTACTGAGTGCTCACATGTGCTGGGAGTGATTCTAAGTTCAGAGATGGAACAATTATGTAGAGTGTTTGGGGGGTGAAAGATGGGAGAAGAAATGAAAGTCAGTAATTGGCAATAAACAAGTGAAAGGAATTTTAGAGACAAGACAAGGAGTCTTAGGAAATAAGAGGGGTTCATGGGAGAGGAATGCATAAGTGGGGGCTTGGAGACACCTAAATGCTTACTTTACTTTTACAGAGCATAGAGAAATATTATAGGAGGCAGGCATATTTTCACAGAGGATAAAGAAAAGTCATAAGATACAGGGAAGAGGGAAACATATTTTCACAGAGGATAGAGGAATGTTGCAAGATAAGGGGGAGATAAGGAGGGGGACACCACATGGGCTTTGACCTTTGAAACTGATACTATGTAACAGAGTGACCAATGAGGAAAGCATGGGGGTCCTAAATTAAGGAAAGGTCCAATTAGAAAAGGTCATGTTCAGACAAAGAGCTACAGCCTTTATAAAGAGACTCAGCAGATTTTAGATTTTTTTTTTCTTCCAATTAGAGAGAGACCATGAGCAGATTTTTCCTATTTGGGGACCCCTCCTCAGGGAGAGTTTGTATACACTTACAATAAACTTCCACATTTTTATTAAAGAAATCTTTAGCCTGTGAATTTATTCTTCAACTTTGTAGGACAAAGACCCACAGAAGAAAAATCTGCACCCCACATTTCACAAAGAAACAAGCAACATATTTTAAATTTCAGACAAAGGTAAGTACAATGAAGAGGTTAAAACACACTTCTCCCTCCATTCTGCCCCTTTGTCCTCATCCCCACCTTATCATCTGTTAATGTTTTCTAACAACTTCTTCCACTCAATCCTGAATAAATCACCTCCTGCTTTTGTGGACCCACTGATCTCACCCCCACTTCTATCCTGTCGCTTTATTATATTTGTTTACCTGTCTTATCTTTCCCAAAGAGACTGTTAAGCTCCTGTAGAGTAAAGGTCAGACTTTTTTCCCATAATGATTTTGCAGTTGGAATTCCTGGCATATGTATTGGTTTTGCTTTACCATATAACATTTCCAATAAATTAACTGAAATAAAAAAGCCACTAACAATAGGCTGGCACTATACAACTTGAGGTTTAGTAGGAGTGACTATGCTGATGTGACCACAATATCATAAAGGTTTTATGATATTCTCATCAAAACCATGTTCTATTGTTTAATCTAGTAGCTTTTACCCAGTGTACCTTTTTTTTTTAAGTTACAATTTAGAATTCACACTACTAAAGTGATGTCTGTCAGAAATTGAACTGAGCAAGTATATAATAAGAGTTAAGAGGCAAGCCCAGGGGCACCTGAGAAAAGATCTTATATTTCCCAGAACACACAGAATTCCCTTCCAGAGAGAGAGAGTTAGAGCAGCTACTTGTAATACTCAGATAGCAACATAGCACTGACAAGTGACTAAACAATTTGAGGCAGCCTTCCAGTATATGAAACTACACTGTGACCCCACATGGCTGCAGGCCATCTCTCTGAGGGCTCTAACCAGTTCAGGTCTTCATTCAGTGCCTCCCAGGGAACTACCTAGTCTAAGGTAGGCAGAGCAAAAACTCTCCACATTGCAGTAATAAAGAGCTTCTTAGATGGTTAGGACTCATCTTCACAATAATGGATATAGTAGGACCAGAGCGCAAACCCACAGAAATGATTGCTTTGAACATTAATGAGAAAATGCCTTATATTGTTGCCAAAGGAGTTAGAGAAGAATCATACTAAAAGCCATATTACCCATTAGATATCACACTTGGGTTTTTATGAAGAGCTACAGTCAAA
Source organism: Ia io (assembly GCA_025583905.1). Taxonomy (NCBI): domain Eukaryota; kingdom Metazoa; phylum Chordata; class Mammalia; order Chiroptera; family Vespertilionidae; genus Ia; species Ia io. The sequence continues at coordinate 75,028,780 of JAJQQW010000002.1, read as the reverse complement.
CCTCGATTCTCAAACATCTCCCATCTCAAACAATCTGACAACCCTTTCAGGCTGATACCTGTATGGTCAGTCACGTGTTCTCAGGCAACAAAGGAGAGAATGTGTGTATATAAGTCAGTTTACCACTGTTAAAATCTCAGAATATTGTGCTGTGCATATTTTTGTGGGTTTTTTTAATTGCTGCTTTATTTTATTTTATTTTTTAAATATATTTTATTGATTTTTCACAGAGAGAAAGGGAGAGGGATAGAGAGCTAGAAACATCGATGAGAGAGATACATCGACCAGCTGCCTCCTGCACACCCCCCACCGGGGATGTACCCGCAACCAATGTACATGCCCTTGACCGGAATCGAACCTGGGACCTTTCAGTCCGCAGACCGACGCTCTATCCACTGAGCCAAACCGGTTTTGGCAATTGCTGCTTTAATTATTGTTAAATTTTCATTTTTAGTGTACATTTCCTTTCCTTTTTGTTAAATTTTCATTTACATTTCATGTCCTTATGTGTTTATTTATAGATTAAACAGTGCATTAGGCATGTACTGTGTATAAGAAAGCTTAAAACGGAATTATTTGGAAGTCTGGAATGGATTAATTCAATTTACATTATCTCTAATGGGGAAAAAATGATTTGGTTTTTTAACAGCCGCCCAGAATGAGTTAAGTTTGAGAAACGAGGTTCTACTGTACTTCTAAAAAAACGTTACTTATTAGGAGACCAGTCTATCCCTACAGGTCTGATGTGCTCCTGCAAACTCCCTGATAATTTTTCTCCAGCATAGGCAGTTCTAGGAACACATCTTCACTCCTGAGTCTTTTCTTTCACCTTCGAAGACAGGATCCAACAGAGCACAGGACAGTAACAAATCCAGTGGAGTGTACAAGAAACCTGAAGTCTCTGCTTGCAGAGTAACTAACAAACATTGGCTGTATTTTGTGGTCATAGACTTATTTTTTCAGTAAAGTTTAGAAAGTAAATAGTGAAAAGTATTTCCATTTTTACTTTGCTAATGGAAAATCTGAACCAAAAAAAGATGCTAAATCAGTGAATCTCAGGAGAAGAAACATGTTATTAGGGATACAGCAGTGGGCTTTGCCAGAATCGCTCTATGTGGTCTCTCCATCAAGGATAGAAAATAGTTGACATAGATTAGTTGAAGAGGAAATTTGCATTAGTAGAAGGTAAGTCTTGTTCTATCATTATGGTATCCAGTGCTCCTAAAATTAAAAATAACTACCGCTTATTGAGCACATACCATGTGTTAGCCAATATACGAGATGTTTCATACAATTATCTAATTTCATTTTCCTAATAGTAGTACATAGTTTCAATATCCCATTTTCACAGGGAAACTGAAGCTCAGAAATCTTGAGTAATTAGCTCAAAGCCTTACAGGTGGTAAATTAAAGAGACAGGATTAGAAACAAATGTGTCTGACTTTTAACATTTGCATTCTTCCCCAAAGTATCAATTGCCTTGAGAATAATTAATTTCAAAGATCAAATGTCATCCCTCCCCCATTTAAAAAAATATTTACATTATTGTTTAAGAATAAGACTTGACTCTACATTTTACTTCTGAGCTTTCGGGTTTTTTTAAAAGCACGAACTCACAGTAAGAATTTCAAAGATTTAATTCTCTTAATCTGCATAACTAAGTGCAAGCATGTTTTTGATGAAAGAGACCAGCTAAGTACAAGCTTGTCCCATTGGTCGTTCTGGCCTCATTCCAGTGTTTCAATCCAGAAGGACACTTGGTTGGGATTCTGAGAGCTCACACACAATGTGGCCACAGAGGAAGAGACAGGTTCCGAGGCTCACATAACAGGGACGGCCATGGATACTTAAAACATTGCACAATATAAACATTCAAGTTAAGTTTCCTGGTGTAAGTGACCTTCAAGAGAAAAAGAGGAGGAGGAAAGAGAGGGTAGATGGGAAGGGATAGAGAAATTCAAGGCCTGAAACAGAGGACATGTTATAACAACTATGTCAAATTATCTCACGACCATCACAAACTACACTGAAGTTATTTCCTCAAAAGTCATTCAATCCAAGCATGCCAAACATCTCTTACCATACTTGGATGTTGTTTGATTCACTCTAAAGGAATGAACACCTAAGTGATTTTCAACAAATCCTGTTACACCATCCTGCTGACAAGTCTTTGTTTTTCACAGACGTGATTGTAGTTTCGTGCCCCTTTTTAATCACAGTTCAGTGCAATTACCTAGGTAGATCTCATGGTGTGACACCTCACACCTTTCTATTGAGATAAACTCTCCTTTGTAGCTTTCTAAATTATTTCCTTTCTAGTGCTTTCCACTCCTGGAGTCGGGTGGACAAGGGGGAAGGAAGGAGGGCAGGAAGCAGAAAAAAAATGTTACTCTTATGAGAGAAAAAAACAATAGGAAGAATAATTCAGAATTGGCTTTTGAACTATTGAAGCAGGTAATCACTTGTTCCAATAATTTATGAATTACATTTACGTCCATTTTATTTTTTCCTTATTTTCCTCTTAGAGAGGAGGTAATATTCGATTTCCTCCTCTGCCTGAAGTGTTTTCTCTGCAGATGGAAGAGTAGGAGCAAAAAAGCTGGGAGGGCAGTACCCTGGGACAATTGATTTCTCTTGGTTACCTTGTAGTTTCTGGTTGTATTCGGTCCTGTCAGACTGGCTCCTCCTCAGGGGACCAGCGTGGTCCCCAGAAACACTGCTCTCAACCACAGTGTCAGTCTTCCTTCTCTCCAGCATGTAGAGCCGGGACCTCAAGAAGGTCAAGTTCTTTTTCTTGGTGCCCATGTTTCCTTTCCCAGTGGCTTCTTCGGGCTCCATCTGAGGCAAAGACACGCTTCAGAGGCTTGCAGGCAAAGGCTGGTTGCTACCGTGCCTCAGGGCGAGGGTTAAAGCCACCAGAGTGACAAGTTTAGCTGCCTCCTTCTAACGAGCCGGCTTCACTCCGAGGTTACCTGGTTGTAACTGCCACCTGTTCGGAGTCGCAGAGCCCCGCCCCTATGAGGTCATTCTTCTTTATACCTAGAATCCAACAGGGGAAGTTGCCACCTGTTACCTGAGAGACCTGCAGCACAAAGCTAGGCAAAGCAGGGACTACTCTGTCACATGCTCCTGAGGCAAACAAAAATCCCATTGTGTGGGGCGAGGGCTGGGGGTGGGGGGAAGGAGAGGTGGGGGAAGGAAAGAGAACAAGGTGAGGCAGGGAGCAAGGGAAGTACAGAGTGTAACCTGTAGCTGATGGGTTTCCTGTGTACCGATGGGTGTGGACAGGTGCCCTCAGGGCACTGGGGTGCTCTGCTGCCTGGAGGCAGATGTGGGCTTGGGCATGACCTTTAGCTCCAGCGGCCACGGAGTTGGTATGAGGCTAAGAGTTTGCATTTTCATCACAATAGTATCATTTTTCAGGATCACTGTGCGCAGTCAGTCATGAACATCCATCCGGAGATTAGGTACTAAAAAGTATACTTGCCAAACCCCCTGATCCGCATTCCTGAGAAAACAAGGATTTGAACTTGAGAGAGGTCTGTCGCAGGCACAGGAAGAAAAGAGAAAGTTCAAAGAGGCTGCCAGAGCCTTTGGGATTTCTCATCTCCCCGTGCTGCCCCTGCCTGAAATAGTTGATTCCTGGTCCCAGCCCTGTCCCTCTGAGGCCTGGTACTTAGGAACACAAGCACCGTGTCAAGGTGTGATTTCTGTGTAATCTTCTCCCCATCCCTTTTGCAGATGGAGTGAGAAAAAAGGCAGCTCGCCTTGGGGAAAGAAGAGGAAAAATGTTTGAAACTGAGAAGAGACATGTAGAAAGTAGAAAGTGTGGAGGGCAAGGACTGGGAGAGAGAAAGGCAAACAGCGATGGGCCTTTCATTAATTTTTTAGCGTTGTTTTTCCTTGTACTCACTGAGATTTCTCAAGGGGGAGGTTCTAAGAAGCTCTGGGGATGTGCCGAGTGGCTTGTATGCCCTCGTTAAAGAAAAAAAAAAAAAAAAAGACCCTAAGGAGGAAAGCAGGTTCGTTTTTTGTGTAAAGGGATGGCCAAAATTCAGCTTTGTGCTGCCCATTCTGAATCATGGTTAACTCTTGTTAGATGAGGTTTATAAATGAGGAAAAAGAGATAAAAACCACTTTCCAACTCAGGAGGTGTGGGCTGAATACAATTCACATAATTTCCTTCAAAGATAAATGAGAAATCATCACCCACTTTAGAAACACCTATATATAGCCTGGCATATTGAATGGCTTTTATTTAATTCAATTGATCATCTTTTTAAAGCAAGCCCTTCCAACTACATTTAATAAATACTTTTTTTAAAATTTAATAAATCTTTATTGTTAAGATTATTACAATTGTTTCTCTTTTTTCCCCCATAGCTCCCCTCCACCCGGTTCCCACCCTACCCACTGCCCTTACCCTGTCCCCCCAACTGTCCTCATCCATAGGTGTACGATTTTTGTCCAGTCTCTTCCCGCACTCCCCACATCCCTTTCCCCCCGGGAATTGTCAGTCCACTCCCTTTCTATGGCCCTGATTCTATTATATTCACCAGTTTATTCAGTTCATCGGATTTTTTATTCACTTGATTTTTAGATTCACTTGTGGATAGATATGCATTTGTTGTTCATAATTTTTATCTTTACCTTTTTCTTCTTCTTCCTCTTCTTAAAGAATACCCTTCAGCATTTCATATAATACTGGTTTGGTGGTGATGAACTCCTTTAGCTTTTTCTTATCTGTGAAGCTCTTTGTCTGCCCTTCAATTCTGAATGATAGCTTTGCTGGGTAAAGTAATATTGGTTGTAGGTTCTTGCTATTCATCACTTTGAATATTTCTTGCCACTCCCGTCTGGCCTACATAGTTTCTGTTGAGAAATCAGCTGACAGTCGTATGGGTGCTCCCTTGTAGGTAAGTAACTGCTTTACTCTTGCTGCTTTTAATATTCTCTCTTTGTCTTTTGCTCTTGGCATTTTAATTATGATGTGTCTTGGTGTGGTCCTCTTTGGATTCCTTTTGTTTGGGGTTCTCTGCACTTCCTGGACTTGTAAGTCTATTTCTTTCACCAGGTGGGGAAGTTTTTGGTCACTATTTCTTCAAATAGGTTTTCAGTATCTTGTTTTCTCTCTTCTTCTGGCACCCCCATAATTCAGATGTTGGTACACTTGAAGTTGTCCAGAGGCTCCTTACACTATATTCATATTTTTGGATTCTTTTTTCTTTTTGCATTTCCAGTTGAGTGTTTTTTGCTTCTTTGTATTTCAAATCTTTGACTTGATTCTTGCGATCCTCTAGTCTGCTGTTAGGTCTCTGTATAATATTTTTTATTTCAGTCAGTGTATGCTTAATTTCTAGTTGGTCCTTTTTCATATCCTCGAGGGTCTCACTAAATTTATCAGCCTTTTCTAGAAAATTCTTGGAAAACCTTATAACCGTGGTTTTGAACTCTATATCCAGTCGTTTGCTTTCTTCCATTTCTTTCATTTGTGATCTGCTTCTTTGTCTCCACATTTTGGCTGCTTCCTGGAGTTGATAGAAATCCTGTAGTTTTTGTTGTTTTTTTGTATGCTCGCCTTAGGATATATTTATTAATTTTTGAGAGAGAAAGAGAAAGAGAGAGAGAAAAAAAAACATGATGTGAGACAGAAACATCAATCAATTGCCTCCTGTATGTGGCCTGACCAGGAATTGAACCTGCGACTCAGGTATGTGCCCTGATTGGGCATCGGACCTACAACATTTTGATGTACCAAATGATACTCCAACCAACTGAGCCACTGGGTCAGGACAGTCCTGTAGTTTTAATTATACAATTTGTAGTAGTGCTATGTTAGTATGTCTGTTAGAAACCAGGTGAATTCACACAAACATATTATATACCTATACCAGTATGTATATACAATATTAGAATACAATTTAAACATTTTAAACATGAATCTAGAAAGCTTGTTTTACATCTTAGTGGTGAGTGCACCATTAAAAGTATTTATTAGAGAGAAACCAAGATGGCGGCATAGGTAAACACCTAAACTGCTGCTTCACACAACAACTTCAAAACTACAACTAAAAGACAAAACGGACATCATCCAGAACCACAGGAAGGCTGGCTGAGTGGAAATTCTACAACTAGAAGGAAAGAGAAAAGCATATTGAGACTCAGAGGAGCTGCAGGAGGCAGAGGTACTGAGACACACTCGTGGGGAGGACTGGCAACTGAGTGTGGGGCTGGCTTTCTCAAGCGGGAGGGAGACAAAAGCTCCTGACTGAGCTGAACTCCAGTTCCGGGCGAGACTCTGGGGACTGAGACTCATTCAGGGAGAAACTGGACTGTCAGGAAAGAGAAAAGCACACTGAGACTCAGAGGAACTGCGGAAGGCAGAGGTACCGAGGCGCGCGCGCGGAGAGGGCGGGCAACTGAGTACGCGGCTGGCTTTCTCAAGCCGGAGGGAGACAAAAGCTCCCGACTGCACTGAACTCCAGTTCCAGGTGAGACTCTGGGGACCCAGACTCATTCAGGGAGAAACTGGACTGTCTGGCAGCGGGCGGAACTCGAGGGCGGCTTTCTCTCAGAGGTGCTTACAGTAATTACCATGGGACATTGAGACACAGGGGCCTATTAGGGCAGGGCTGACGGGAAACCAATGCTGTCTGCTCTGCCCTGAGACTCTGCCCCATCCAAGCTGAACACAGAGGCTTTTGTAAGTCTTCTCCTATAAGGGTGTCTCCAGCACAGAAGTTCTCCCAGAGGAGACACAGCTGATCCTCACAGCCAATTGGCCTGGAGGTCAATTCCTCCCAGTGATACCAACAACAATCAAGGCTTAACTACAACAAGATTGTGCACACAGCCCACAAAGGGGTGCACCAAGAGTGTCCACCTCAGGTAACTGGGGAGGCTGAGCCACTGGGCCCTATAGGACACCTAGCACACAAAGCCAATAGGAAATATGGGATTAGACACATACGGCACTCAAAAACTTTGTCAGTGACTCATAAAAAGCAGATAGAAGCAAACAAACAAAAATTTATAGTATAGCTTTACATATGATAGATGGTTAAGAAATACATAAATATTACAATAAATGTAAAACTTTATCTTGAAAAAGAACTGAAGGTTCAAAAATAAAATTAAAAAGTTAACATTTAAGAAAGAAGTCATAGGATCATAGCTTATGAGTGAAGTGATAGCAGAAGAGAGATTTGAAATCAGATGGGAAGGTACACTGCCAGCAGTGAAGCAGGTGTGGCTGGGGCCACAGGCAGTAAACTGAAGTCACTGGTCATTTTAAAGGGACATACATGTGTGAGTTTTGTGTACTTCTTGTGGCTCAGAGCATCTGGATACAGTTTTCTGCATTCACCTAGTGTTTCAAGTACATGAAATCACACATAAGCAAATATAAAACTGTATTAGGCTCAAATAGTTCCTCTTAATTAGTACAAATTTGTGTTTTCAAAATAAGCATTATAGAGGAACTAACTGTAGTAGCTTTATTATGTTTTTAAATTTCATTATTTAAGAAGATGCATACAGTAGCTACTATGAATTCATTAGTAAATCTATATTCTATTTATTCACAATAATTTCTATGTCAACTTTAAAAATATAGACAAATTCTTTTCAAGCTATCTTTAATCAATCAATAAATGGTCACTGTTCGTTGCTGATTCATTCCTACCACCTCCTACCCCCATGCCATTCCTTACCAACAGAAGGCTTATTTTGTCCAAGTCAGCATTAAACTTGGCCAATCATAACAATAACTTTGTTTTTAATTTTTCTAGTCTCTCCTGCCACTAGGGTGTCCCTGTAATCCCAGTCTTGGCAAATGGGACCCTATGGTAGTCTGTTATAATGGGGGATGTGGCACTGATTCTGGGAAAGCTTTTGCTTCTTCAATGAAAGCTGTAGTAACAGCTTCAACATTCCCCCTTTTTCTAGACTTGAGCACAAGTATAATGCACAGAGCAGTTACAGCCACTGTGGGCCCATAAGAAAAGACCAAGAGAAGCATGGGCTCTGATACCATTGAGCTGCTGAACCAATACCAGCAGAACCCACCTTTAGACTTCTTGATATGAGGGTAAAATAAACTTCTCTTCCAAAAGCCATTGTTAGGCAGAGTTCTTGTTGTCAATACATTTCCAAAAGATTCAATAGACAGTGCCATATATATATATATATATATGAATTCATACATATATATATATATGAATTCACAGTTCTCTTGCTTAACATGTATATATATGAATTCACAGTTGTCTTTTTTTTATCTCTTTGACACTTTAAAATTTTATTTATTTGAGAGAGATGGAGAGAGAGAAACATTGATTTGTTGTTCCACTTATTTATGCATTCATTGGTTGATTCTTTTATGTGCTCTGACCCAGGATCCAACCCATAACCTTGGCTTTTGAGGAAAGCACTCTAACCAACTGAGCTACCCTATCAGGGCTTCTCTCTGACACTTTTTAGGCCAATGTGTTTAGAATAATCAGCATAAAACAAGAACAGCCAGGTTAGAGAGATTTTGTCACTGAGGCATCTTGTTAGAACATGAGTGAGACTGGAGGAACAATGCCTCTTATTTGTCTCTCTGTGTGTGTTTTTTTAATTCTCACAGTAAGTATTTAATGAAGTCCTATTTTATTTTCATCTCTTTTTTTATTTTCTAAATTAACTTTATTTTGTCACTACCTAAGTGTGGTAAATCTTTTTTTTAATTCTTTGTTGTTTAAAGTATTACACGTCTCCTTTTTGCCCCATTGACCACCCCCCAGCACATGCCTTCACCCCCTACTGTCTGTGTCAATGGGTTATGCTTATATGCATGCATACAAGTTCTTTGGTTGATCTCTTACCCCAGACTCCCCTTCACTCTAAGGTTAGATGTTCTCTTTTGATGCTTCAATATCTCTGGATCTATTTTTGTTCATCAGTTTATGTTGTTCATTATATTCCACAAATGAGTGAGATCATGTGATATTTATCTTTCTCTGACTGGCTTATTTCACTTAGCATAATGCTCTCTAGGTCCATCCATGCTGTTGCAAATGGTAAGAGTTCCTTCTTTTTAACAGCAGCATAATATTTCATTGTGTAGGTGTACTGTCATTTTTTAATCTACTCATCTGCTGATGGGCACTTAGGCTGTTTCCAAATCTTAGTATTGTAAGTTGTGCTGTTATGAACATAGGAGTGCATATATCCTTTCTGGTTGGTGTTTCTAATTCCTTGGGATATATTCCTAGAAATGGGATCACTGGGTCAAATGGGAGTTCCATTTTTAATATTTTGAGGAAACTCCATAATGTTTTCCACAGTGGTTGCACCAGTCTGCATTCCCACCAGCAGTGCAGGAGGGTTCCTTTTTCTCCACATCCTCGCCAGCACTTGACTGATTTGTCTATTTTATATTTTATTGCAGAAGTATAAAACCCTTTTCATACAAGGATTTTATATTGCTGAAAATAAATAAAATATTGACATGTAAATTAATTCTATTGTGAGTGGAGAGCAAGTGGTTCCTAGTTCGTTATTTTAAAAAGACCCAGTTTTAGTTTTGGCTATGATGTAAATAAGCTCCATGACATGCGACATAATCTCTAGGTCCCAATTTTTTCAGCTATAAAATGTAAGGATGAGTCACTAGCAGTCACTGAATATTTTCAGTTATCCATTTATGTAAGTGGGAATATCACTACCCTGTACCATTTCTTTACATATATTTTATTGATTTCAGAGAGGAAGGAAGAGGGAGAGAGAGAGAAACATCGTTGATGAGAGAGAATCAGTGATTGGCTGCCTCCTGCACGTCCCCTACTGTGGATTGAGCCCGTAACCCGGGCATGTGTCCTTGACCAGAATCGAACCTGAAACCCTTCAGTCCACAAGCTAACACTCTAACCACTGAGCAAAACTGGCTAGGGCTACCCTGTACCACTTCAATTTAGGTGTGGTCACTTAATTTGCTTCGGCCAAAGAAACTGATTAAATATAATATATGTCACTTTTGGGGAAACTGTTAAAGACTGGTGTCTGCTTAGTTATAGCTTTCTTTCCCTCATCCATGGTGACTGGCACAATTCCATAGTGGCTCCTTCATCAGGATGAATCCTAGAAAGTGGATGACTGAGATTGGAGCCCTCAGCCACCCAATAATGGTCATATAGTTTGAGAAGAAAGAATTCTTTGCTTTAAGCCCATAAGACTTGGGGCTGTTTTTTTTTTTTCCTGTTACTTCTGCATAACCCAGACTATCTTTATTAATGTTTGATGTAGATTAAATAATGTATAAATCTTTTTTTAAGTCCAGCATTATATGATTTCAGGATTCTAAGACTTGGGGTGCTGTTAGATTGTAAAAATCCTAATTTCAAAAGAGAAATCACATGTCTTGAATAGTCATGAAAAAACTGGATGGGAGGAAGGAAAAGACCTCATTGTAAGTCAGGAACTAACAGGAGTTTAGAGAAGAAATGCTTGGACTAGGCTAGTGGTGCTATGGTTGGAGAAAAGTTGATAATTCAAATCATTTAAAAAGTTGAACTAACAAAACTTTTGTATGGTTTGATGGAGGTAAATGAGTAAAAAGAGGAAAGAAGGATAAATTCTAGGTTTTAAGACTGAATGAATGGGAGGATATTGGTCTTGTATACTAATAGAGGAAGAAAGGACAGGAGGAAGATGAAATCTGGTGGGGTTGTCAAGAATTCCATTAAAGGTTAAGATGCCTGCAAGATATTCCAGGGAAATGTGGGGTAGCCTTCGCATTGATAAATTTGGAGTCACTATTTAGGTTTTAGATGAAGAATTGGGAGTAATCAGAATATACATAACATTTAAACCCTGGGTTAATGAGACCATTTAGGAAGACAATACTATATCCAGGTGGCAGTGGAGCCAACCCAGCCAAGAAGGCAGAAGAGGGCAGCCATGCAGTGGGAAAGCAGGGGCACGTGGCACCACAGAGGTATGGACGCAACTTTTTTCAAAATGGAGGCGTAGTCAGTCTGCTGAGATGCAAACAAAGTGAAAATAGAAAGTAATTTTTTTCATGTGGCACAATGTTGGTCATTTATAAACTTTTCTAAAGGAGTTTCAGTTAACTGGCAGAGATAGATACCAGCATGGAAGGGATTTTATTAAAGGAGGTAAGAGAGTTGAAACATGGGAATAATACTTCTGAGAGCATTTGCAATAATGTTATTGTTGAGAAATTACTGTAGGTAAGGATTAAACCTCAGTAAAGTAGTGAGGAAGGCAGAGTTATGCCCATATATTACAGATGTGGAAACAGGTTCAGAGCAGTTGAGTCTTTTTCCCATTATCACAGAACTTGGAGATGATGGGGTGAGGACTCGAACTGACCTCTCTTGTAGCAAAGCCTGTGGTTTCAGCCACTCTGGCAGATGTCCAGTGCCTAGCAAACTGCCTGGCATACAGCAAAGGCACCACCAATGGACTTTTCTTTTCTCTGCTGAAGACATCTTGGAACCAGTCTCCATTACCTAGCCTTTATTCTTTGGGATGAATCTGAGGGACCTGAAGTTTTATCTGGCATCTGAAGTGATTTTTATGCACAATTCAGCTTGGAGAATTCCTGCAAGCATTCTTATCTCCAGTGACTCTTTACTCCCATTTATCTAGCCCAATATCTCATGAATTTCCTTTCTAAACCATAAATCAGATCATGTCATTCTTTAGATTAAAAAGCTTGATGGATTATTTCCCACTGCATATAGAAGGAAATCCAGATATTCTTTAGGCCTCAATCAAACTTTTTTCATTTTAGATTACTTACGATTCTAATTAATTGCTGAATAACAAATCACCCCCAAAACATAGTTGCCTAAAGCAATGATTATCATTGCTTTAGCTCTCACCAATGATTATCATTGCTTTAGCTCTCACCAATTCTGTGGGTGGGGAATTCTGAGAAGACTCAGCTAAGCAGTTTTGACCCGGGTTCTGATGGAGGCATTGGCAGATGTTGGCTGGAGCTAAAATAGCAGGCAGCTGGAGCAGCTGTGAGTTGACTAGGCATCCTTCTCTATTAACAGTTTTAGGGCCTCTCTGATCTCTTCACATGGACTAGCTTGGGCTTCCTTTATAACATGGCAGGCCGGGGGAAGTCAGACTGCTTTCCTGGGCTCAGAGCTCCAAAGGGGCGAGTCCCAAGAGAAAAAGGCAGAAACCATATCATTTTTTTATGTCTTGTCCTACACTGTCACCTCCACTATATCCTCAAAACCTACCTAGACTCAGGGTGAGGGAACATAGACCCCATCTTCTCAATGGGAGGAGTACCAAAGTTAGGTTAGAAGAAGAACTTACAGATTGGGACAAATTGCCATGGCTAGCTTTGGAAAATGCAATCTGACTCATATGCCCATTATATATTCCATATCTCCTTTAGGATTGATTTTTTTTTTAACCTGTTTCTTTCATTTGGAATAGCCCTCCCCACCGTATGAAATCCTACTGATCATTCAAGACCCAGCTTAAATATCCCCTCCTCTATATTTCCCTCCTGTCCCCTGAGAACAATCACTCCCTCCCTCCTCTGAAATCACAGAGCAGCATGCCTCTGTCATAGGAGAGAGACTCATTAGATTATGAGTGCTTGAAGCGATTTGTTTTGGAATCCTGATGACTAGCAATAGGAGATCAATACATGGTTGTTGCTGTGGGGGTCAGGTATAGCTGCTTTGGTCCTGTGCAGCCTACCAATTTATGGGGAGAGGCTTAGCTGTGAGCTGCAGTATTTTTTTTCTCTCCCTCTGATTAGAGAAATGATCTTTTCATGGAAAAGTAGGATATAGATCTGGAAACAAAAGAGCAAATCAAAGATAATACTTCCTCAAAGATGAGGTCATTAATGCATTTGTGAGATGACCATAAAGTCAGCTTTGAGAGCTCCCTATTCAACTGTAAATTGTGCACAGTGGCCCTGATATCTTGTAGCTGTGTTTTTATATCCACTGCTATGCTTTCTGAAAGCAACAATTTCGGTTAATGCACTGACCAAGCAGCAGCATAATAATCCTGTCAGCAAACAATGGATGGGACCTGAGGTTTGGAAGGAGGTAAACCTCCTGTTTTTATCCTCTTGACTGAAGTAATTTTAGCAATGACATATGATTATATTTGGGCCTTTGCCTCAGCTATACTGAATCATCCATCACAAGATTTTCAAGGTTGTTGGGGGAGGGGATTTATCTTGGGAAGGGGAAGAACCTTTGCAAGTGCTTGGAATAGCCTGGCTATGATCAAAACCAGCTACATAAGCAAGAAAAAGTGGCACTGGAATCTTAGAAAAGCATCTATTCAATGATCCCATTATCTAAGAGCATTGGGCTCAATTTCCAATAGTTCATGATTTTCCAGAATTCATTTAACAGTTATTCCAGCAGAAGAGCAACTTGGGTCACAATTGAAACTGGAGGTGAACTATTCTCATTTTCCAGGAAGAAGATTTAGATTTTTGTTGTTGTTGCCTTCTCTCTCCAATTTCTCCCCAAATATATATATTCATAGAGGAAGCGAGAGGGAGAGATAGAAACATCAAAGATGAGAGAGAATCATTGATCGGCTGCCTCCTGCACACCCCACACTGGGTATTGAGCCCAAACCCGGGCATGTCCCCTGACCAGGAATCGAACTGTGACCTCCTGGTGTGAAGGCTGCAACCTGCACAGCTAGGGTTCAGGATCTGGAGAAGGGCTGTGCACAAATGAATACAGTAGACAAGAAATATGAATTTGGAAATCATGGGGGGGCCAGAAAGAGAGTCTTTCTCTAGTGGAAAGGATTCACTGGGGGCCCAGACCCTGTTAGCTTTCATTCCATTTTAGAATATATATCTTGCTTTTAGTCAGGCAGGGAATCCGGTAGCATACAGACTATCTTAAAGGTCAGTAAATATTGGTGAAGATTTACTTTGAGACTATTAGGTCAGGAAATGGCTTGAGCCACCATTGTCTCAACAGAACAATAGGTGCATAGCTTTTAGCCCTTGCCAAAGCTCAAGGTGCATCAGCCTTCTGGGTTCCCATAGTGTAGACAATGGGTAGCTTCCAGCATTCTGGTTCATAGGTCGATGTTCTACCACTGAGCCATGCTGGCCAGGCTTTCCCATCTTTATATCTTAAAATTTGAACCTAATTTGTGTTAACCAGCTTCTAAGTATGAGATAGAACTATAGGTACTTTTTTGTTTTAGTTGTAAGCAGCTGGCTTCCTGTTTCTTTGATTGTAATTATGAATAATTACAAAACATCTATTGAAAAACTAGAGGCCCGGTGCACGAAATTCGTGCACGGAGGGGGGTTGTCCCTCAGCCCAGCCTGTACCCCCTCGAGGGATGTACCATCCCTCTCACAATCCAGGACTGCTGGCTCCCAACTGCTTGCCTGCCTGCCTTCCTGATTGCCCCTAACCACTTCTGCCTGCCAGCCTGATCACCCCCTAATCACTCTGCTGCCAGCCAGTTTGCCCCCAACTTCCCTCCTCTGCCGGCCTGGTCACCCCTAACTGCCTTCTCCTGCAGGGTTGATCACCTCCAACTGCCCTCCCTTGCAGGCTTGGTCCCTCTCAACTGCCCTCCCTTGCAGGCCAGGTGCCTCCCAACTGCCCTCTCCTGCTGGCCATCTTGTGGTGGCCATCTTGTGCCCACATGGGGGTAGGATCTTTGACCACATGGGGGCAGCTATATTGTGTGTTGCAGTGATGATCAATCTGCATATTACTCTTTTATTAGATAGGATAGAGGCCTGGTACAGGGGTGGGGGCCAGCTGGTTTGCCCTGAAGGGCGTCCCGGGGTTCCCTTGGGGTGTGGGGTGGCCTGAGCGAGGGGCCTATGATGGTTTGCAGGCTGGCCATGTCCCCTGGCAACCCAAGCAGAGGCCCTAGTATCTGGAATTTATTTTCCTTCTACAATTGAAACTTTGTAGCCTGGAGCGGAGCCAAGCCTGGGGCTCCCTCCGAGGCCAGCAGCCATTTCTGTTGGGGTTATAATTGAAACTTTGTTGCCTTAAGCAGGTGGGCCCGGCCAGGGTGTGCAGAAAGCTTTAATTCCCCTGTTGCCGGTGGCAACTCTGGCCTGCTCTCTCAAGCTCCTTTCTGCTGCCATTTGTTTGAATTTGTTTACCTTCTATAATTGAAACTTTGTAGCTTGAGTGGAGGCTTAGGCCTGGCCAGGGCAGGCAGAAAGCTTGGCTTCCTCTGTTACCTAGGAAACCTTGCTCTCTGTGGCTGTAGCCATCTTGGTTTGGGTTAATTTGCATACTCCCTCTGATTGGATGGTGGGTGTGGCTTGTGGGCGTGGCTTGTGGTGTGTCGGAGGTATGGTCAATTTGCATATTTGTCTATTATTAGATAGGATAAAATTTTATGGTTGAATATTTAAATTTATATAGTACCATGTTTTATGTGCAGGACTCTATGCTAATAAGAGTATAAGTAATATATGGCAATTAAATGATCCCAGACACTCAAAAGAAATGGCTCTTGTCCCAGGCCGGTGTGGTTCAGTTGGTTGGAGCACCATCACATACATGGAAAAGTTTCAGGTTTGATTCCTTCATCAGGGCACATACTCGGGTTTCAGGTTCCATCTCTGGTCTGGACACATGTGGGAGGCAACTGATCAATGTTTCACTCTCATATCAACATATCAAAGTTTCTCTCTCTCTCTCTCCCCCCCTTCTTCTCTCTCTAAAATCAATAAAAGCATGTCCTCAGGTAAGGATTTTAAAAAAAGAGAGAGAAAAGAAATGGTCCTTTGTTCTTCTACCTCCAAGGCATATTTTTTTATATTTTACTTGGTTTTCTTTTGTGCTTAAAACTGTTTATTATGAGAACTCAGTATATTGACCCCAAATGCTTGTGCTTTTTTAGTCTGGAGGTGGAAAGCAGTAGTTGTAGACAACTAGGAGAGTGTATCCTATATAATAAAGAGGGAATATGCAAATTGACTGTCACTCTGCCACAAAGATGGCGGTGTCCACAGCAGAGGCGGGGTTTCCATAACACAAGATGGCTGTACCCACAGTGGAGGCCAAGTTCCCATAATGAGCCTTAATGAGCAATCAGCAGGGACCTCAGGCTGTGTCCCCCACCCTGGCGCCAGGCCAGGGGACTTCAGGTCGTGCCCCTGCCTGGCGGGGCTTGACGGGGCATCTCAGGCCGCACCCCCTGCCCTATAGGGCTTGATGGGGGACCTCAGGCCACACCCCCCACCCAGGTGCTGGGCCGGGGGACCTCAGGCTGCTCCCCCCGCCCCGGCGCCAGGCCAGGGGGCCTCAGGCCATGCCCCCGCCCGACAGGACTTGACGGGGGACCTCAGGCCGTTTCCCCTGCCCAACAGGGCTTGACGGGGAACCTCAGGCCACGTCCCCTGCCTGACAGGGCTTGATGGGGGACCTCAGGCCACGTCCCCTGGCTTACAGGGATTGACGGGGGACCTCAGGCCATGCTCCCCGCCTGGCAGGGCTTGACAGGGGACCTCAGGCCATGCCCCCTGCCCTATAGGGCTTGACGGGGGATCTCAGGCCATGCCCCCCACCCAGGTGCTGGGCCGGGGAACCTCAGGCTGCTCCCCCCACCCCGCTGCCAGGCCAGGGGACCTCAGACCATGCTCCCACCCGACAGGGCTTGACGGGGGACCTCAGGCCACACCCCCAGCCCAGGTGCTGGGCCAGGGGACCTCAAGCTGCTCCCCCCTCCCCGCTGCCAGGCCAGGGGACCTCAGGCCATGCCCCCGCCCAACAGGGCTTGACAGGGGACTTCAGGCTGCGCACCCGCCCCCCTCCGATGCCAAGCCAGGGGATCTCAGGCCGTGCCCCCTGCCTGACAGGGCTTGACAGGGGGCCTCAATGTGGGTCCCCCAACCCCAGTGCTGGGCCGGGGGACGTCAGGCTGCTCCCCTTGCCCCAGGTCGGGGGACCTCAGGCCATGCCCCCCGCCCAGTGGGGCTTGATGGGGGACCTGAGTCTGCACCCCCCTCCTGGTGGGGCTTGATGGGGGACCTGAGGCTGCATTCCCCTGCCCTGGCACAGGTTGGGGGGCCTCAGGCTGTGCCCCCCACCCCAGCACTGGGTCAGGGATCTGAGGTTGCGCCCCCCGCCTGGCAGGGCTTGACAAGGGTGGGACCAGCCGGGTCTGGATATAGCCCAATGTGGGGGGGGGGGTGTGTGTCCAGCCGGGTCTGGGTCTTGCATGATTTTGAAGCGCATGTGGGTGGGCGGAGATTTGACTCTGGGACCCGTGGTGCATCCCAGACTCTGACAGAAGGAAGATTTTCATATGCATTTTACTATTTTTCTTTCATCTCTTACACTTCTATTATAGAGAAAGGGCAAATAGCAATATTACAATATTTCCTCTAATTAATCCCCTTTTTGTGCATGAATTTCATACACCGGGCCACTAACCTATCTATATAAAAGGCTAGTATTCTAAGTGTCTGACCATCTGGTAATGACATCAAGTAGCAACACCTGGCTTCCTTTCCCTAGTGATGACTAGCCTGATGACTAACCTCAGGTGGAAATATTTTACACTGTGACCAAATGTCTGTGAAGCATTTTCTCATGCCTCATCTCATTTGATCCTCACAGAAGTCCTGGAGTAGGCAGATAGGAGACTCAGTGGAATCCTATTTTCTTTTCATTAGCCAGAAAACAGATTTAGAAAGCTTAGAAACTTGACCTGACTGAAAAGTAAGAAATGGTGGACCTTGAAAATGACTTCAGGTTTTCTCACTGCACAGAATATAGTCAAACACTGCTGCAGTTAAATATTTTACCCTTTGTTCTCCCTGCATGATCTATAATAATAATCTGCTTCGTGTTGATATTTGCTGCTGTGTTGCTGACAATTACCTGATAGAGAAGTTGGGGTGCTTCACTGGGCTGGAAAAAGTTTAGCTGCATCAGAAAGCAGGTCTAATTAAGCGGTTTGTTCTATCCTAATATATAAAAACCCTAGGTCTGTCACATCCACAATGACCAGAGGCTCAACCTAATGTCCAAGCTGTGCGTGCAGCAGGCTCTGGTGGGTGGGGACTTGTGGCAGTGGAGACAGGGATGGGGGAGGCGGGGCTGGCACTCACACTCACTCACAACTACACACATGCACAGACACACACAACGTACACCAGCTCACAGCCTTTTCTCCCTTTCTTTCCCTCCCTCCCAGCTCGCTCTCGGAGCCTCTCTCAGAATGAGGAAACAAAACAGACTGGACCTGAAGAAGCCTAGATGGAAGGTAGGGCGGGCAGAGGGTGGAGTGGCCCCCACCAGCCCCGCCCCTTCCCAGCCAGGAAAGAGGAAGAGGGAGAGAGGGAGGCCTGGAGGACTGCTGAGAAAAACAAAGAGAGTCAGAGACTGGGTGAGATCAGGCCAGCAGGGGAGGGCAGTTGGGGACAACCAGGCCAGCAGGGGAAGGCAGTTGGGGTGAGATAAGGCCAGCAGGGGAAGACAGTTGGGGGTGAGATCAGGCCTGCTGGGCAGGGCAGTTGGGGGCGAGATCAGGCCGGCAGAGGAGGGCAGTTAGGGGTTATCAGGCAGGCAGGCAGAGAGGTTAAGGGTGATCAGGCAAACAGGCAGAGGGGTTAGGGGCAATCAGGCAGGCAGGCAGAGGCAGTTAGGGGCAATCAGGCAGGCAGGCAGGTGAGCGGTTAGGAGCTAGTGGTCCCAGATTGCGAGAGGGATGTCTGACTGCCGGTTTAGGCCCGATCCCTGTGGGGTCCCCGATTGGAGAGTGTGCAGGCTGGGCTGAGGGGAACCCCCCCCCCCCATGCACGAATTTCATGCACTGGGCCACTAGTATATATATAAAAGGCTAAGTTGACTCGCCTGTGTGCGATACATATAAAGCTCTCACTGGTGCCAATTGCACAGGTGTGTTTCCATCTGTCATTGTCGATCGTGAATTTGGTTGTTTTTGTTGACATTCTGAAGCTGAAAGAAAAAGGTGGCGTTGTATGGAAATAACAATGGCCATTAAATATGATCATAATAGTGATCCAGGTAGATATAATTATCCCTGTGTAATTGAAGTTGCTGTCATAATCAGAAACGAAGATGGAGGACCTCCTTTTGAAAGGGACTTGCTCTTTCATTGTAAACCAGATCCCAATAATACGAATGCCACTAAAATGAAACAAATCAGTATCCTGTTTCCTACATTAGATGTAATGATGTATCCTATTCTTTTCCCACATGGTGAAAAAGGCTGGGGAACGGATATTGCATTAAGACTCAGAGATGACAGTGTAATCAACAATAATACTAGATTCAATGGATGATGCAAAAAAGAAAATTTTCCCATTGAATTTCTTAAAAGTATTACTCCTTTGGGAATGCCATATCATAAATTAGAATTGAAAGTAGGTGCAATCATCATGCTACTGAGAAATCTTAACAGTAAATGGGTCTTTGTAATGGTACTAGATTTATTATCAAAAGATTGCGACCTAACATAATTGAAGCTAAAGTATTAACAGGATCTGCAGAAGGAGAGGTTGTTCTGATTCCAAGAATTGATTTGTCCCCATCTGACTCTGGCCTCAGTGTTACAATAAGCTTAATCAATTTATCAGTCATTGTTTTTATCAATGTTGTTTTTATATGATGTTTTTGTTGTTTTTATATAATGTGTTCTTTTTATATCATGTCTTTGTTGTTGTTATATCATGTTGTTATTGTTTATTTATTAATCAATTTATATATTATTTTCATATACATTTTACTAATTTTCTTTCCTCTCTGCCACTTCTATTATAAAGGGCGAGTAGTGATATTAAAATATTTCTCCTAATTAATTTCCTTTCAATGTGCACGAATTCGTGCACTGGGCTACTAGTTTTGTGATAAATGCAACAAAAGCTCACTCAGGTAAACCACAAACTAAGAAGCATTTTTCATGAAGTGAGTGGCTTTAAAAAGCATGTGGGCACTGAACTCACAGAGTTATTAGGCTAATGAATTCTGAGATTTCTCTGTGAATCTCCTGAGTTCTCTCCCGGCATGGTGTAAACCACTCAGCCTCTCTGACTCCAGTTCTTCACCTTTCAAGGCTGAGGCTCAGATGGGTCTCTCACCATTTTTGTAGAGCTGTTTTGCTACTCCTTCAGAGAGTATTATTAAATTCACAATTATGGTATCCATAGCAACCCTAACTAGGTCAGTTTGCACTTGGTGTAACAAATAACAGCAGAGAATCTATGTCCTTTTCCAACAGCAGATAATTTATGTCTGTGTTTGCAAAACTTTGTTAGGTTGCTGGAAGGAAGTGTCTTAACAGGAAAGGGCCTAGTAGTATGTCGGCAAGTTATTTTCTTATTCATTTGTCATCCACACACTCAAAAGTCTTCATACAGTTTGGACAATGTGTATGTGATTTTACTTCACCCAACAACATGAATATTTGAATTATGATTTTAGTAGTGAAGTTTTAATTCTTGTAAAAAAAACAACACACTGGAGTGAATGAAGATGTCTCTTTCCACTTTGCTCACAGCTAAATTTTTCCCAAAAGCTACTGTTTTCTTATTAAACCAAGAAATATTCATTATTCTTCCCACTTACTATTCAAATATACCTATCTAACATTATAACATATGGTTTTTATGAAAGTAATTATATTTATGCACCTATAATTTCACATTTAGAAATAATCTAGATAGATATATATGTGGACAGTGGTGCTGGAAGAAGAACAAGGGAATTTTGACTTTTTACTTTAAACATTTTGTGTTGGACACTTTTAAACAATCTACCAATTACTGATTTCTTTATAGCACTGAATTCTCCCAGTCAAAACACAGTCTCCTCTTTAAACCAACAAGTAGAAGAACAGTGTTAAGAATAACTTCCATTTATAGGCCATCTACCATGTCCATGCCATTTGCACACTATGTAGCTCATGCAATCCTCAAAACAATCCTGTGAGTCAAATGTTATTGTTCCTGTCATACAGACACAGAACTAAGACAGAAAGAAGGTGTATCACTCACTCTGGACCATCTGGTAGAGGGCAGAAGTGATCTAGATCCCAGCCGAGGTGTGTCAGGCTCTTGAGCCTGTATCCTCTCATCAACACACTTTTTTTCCCCATAGAAAGGGTAGTGTCTGCCTTTTCTGTAGTCTCTGAATGGGTGACTACAGAAGAAAATCATTCCTGATCATCAGAGCAAGTGAATATTGAACTAGATTTTTAACCTTCATTTACATATTTTACTTTTTTAGGAAACTGAGATTGAAAAAGCTTAAGTGATCATGAAATATCATGCAGTTGGTTAGATGCAAACTCAAAACTAGAATGGAGTCTCTTGATGCCTAAACCATTAGTCTTTTCTTACTAAAACATGCTAGTTGTTAATCCAGACACATTTCTCATCCAATTCACTGTTGCAAGCTGTGGCACAGTTTGGCTAGATTCTTGCAGGCAAATAGCTCATTTTGTGGGCCTTCTGCACACAGATACTAGTATGTCTCTCCTCCTTTCCTTGAGACAACATATATGTGGATTAGGAGAAACCCAGAACAGCCAGAGACAAACTAAAAACAAATAAGCTATCTGCTTTTAAATATGCTAAATTCTATCCTAATATTGCTATAAACATTGTGTAAACAAAATGTACAGACATTTTGGGGTGGAATTATAAGGCTGGAAATCCAGAATTGTAAAGAAACAAGTTTTTAGACTACAAGTAGGTTGAGAAATTAGAAGGAAATTTTAGAAGGCAATAATAAGAGAAATTCGGTGAGACCATAAAAGGCAAGAAAGGAGAAAAAGATCAGAGACTCTTAACTGAGACTGTATTCACTCCCAAAGAGAAGTTTGTGCAGGGAATTCAATAAGCAGACTGTGCAACAGGATGATGTTTAGCCCAGTGATAGGCAGACTATGGCTGCTTTCTCCTATTTCCAAGGAAAGAAGCTTGATTTACAAAGGAGGACTTTTCACTCTTCTGATTATGAATCAAACATCCTATATAATAAAAGCCCAGAGACCATAATGGCAGAACGACCAGAACGACCGCTCGACTAGTCACTATGAGGTGCACTGACCACCTCTCGATCCCTTTCCCAAGCCATCAGGCTCCCATTGCCTGATGGCAAATGGGGAACCAGGGTGGGTGGTGGGGGATGTGGGTGGCACCAGGCCAAGGCCCCTACCCCGCTGATCGCCCCACACATGGAGGGCAACCCGCAGGGAGGGTGCAGCTGGCTCAGGCAGAAACAGCCAACCTCTAGGTCCCTCCCTCCAGCCTGCAGGCTTCAGGAACCGAGGTGGGTGGTGGCAGGGGAGGGACTGGTGAGTGGGCAGAATGGCCAACCTCTTGGTCCCTGCCCCCCGGCCCACAAGCTCTGATAGCTGGATGGTGAATGGGGAACCTGGGTGGGTGGTGGTAGGGGGCGGGGCCGGCTGCTGGCAGCTGGCGAAGATGGCTCTGATTGCAGGATAGGCCTAGGGACCATATCCATGCATGATTTCATGTACTGGGCCTCTAGTCCTATATAATAAAAGGGTAATATGCAAATCGACTGAACAGTGGAACGACTGGTCGCTATGACACACACTGACCACCAGGGGGAAGATGCTCAATGCAGGAGCTTCCCCCTGGTGGTCAGTGTGCTCCCACAGGTGGAGCGCTGCTCAGCCACAAGCCGTGCTGACAGCTGGCCAAGCGCAGCGGAGGTGGGGTGGCGGGAGCCTCTCCTGCCTCTGCGCAGCGCTAAGGATGTCTGACTGCAGCTTAGGGTGCAGCCTAAGCCACAGTTGGACATCCCCCAAGGGGATCACCCTCCTGGACTGCTAAAGGGCTCAGGCCAGGCTGAGAGATCCCCCCCACCCTCCGAGTGCACGAATGTCATGCAACGGGCCTCTAGTTTAGTGTATAATTATGGCAAGATGTGTGACTGTGTGTACTAGAATGACAGGTGTAGCAATATGTTCAATAATTTAGAAAAAGTCTCAAGAAAGCCATATGTAATTGTAAATTTCTGACAAGGTAAATTAACCAACATGTATATATGTATTTTTATCTTATCACTTTTACTGATACTAATTTTTATTTTAATTTCAAGAAATTATTTATGTCATTTAAATCATTTATTTTGAAGGTAAATCAAGATGAAAAGTGAAATTATTAAGTTGGTCAATGAACAGAGTTATTGAGTGTCTACTATTTGCCTTGACACAGTAGTCCTTTGCCTGCTCCCAGGCAAGTTATAGACCACAATTTCTCAGAATTCTGATCTAGTTGGGGTTGCCAAAGTGAACTCAGGTAGCAATTATATGGTGAAATGCTCTTTATTTGTCCTGACTTAGGTACATTTGGAGAGTGTTATGACCTTGGTGAGATTGGTCACAGTTTTGGTGGGTATAAATACACATACCTGTCAAAACAAATTGGATCTAGGACATAACTAGATTTTGCTTTTCACCATTAATCATCATTCCAAAAATTAAGCCTTGCATGGGGATTCCAAACTTTTATATTTTCCTGAAAAGTATGTATTGAAAACATGCAATTTGCTGATATTATGTTTTATTTAGTCTCTTACCTCATCACCGAAGTGCCTCTCTTTAGCAGACTGATTCTGTGTTTCCCCATTGATAAACACCAAATCTCATAAAAACCTAACAGAGTAGAATAGTCTCTCTTAAATTATTTAAGGCCCACTACAACTGACCCTTGAACAACATGGGTGTTAGGAGCACAGACCACCCATGATACAGTCAAAAGTCCATGAATAACTTTTCACTCCCCAAAACCTTAACTGCTAAATAGCCTACTGTTGACCAGAAGCCTTGCCAATAACATAAACTATCAATTAACACATATTTTATGTAGTATATGCATTATAAACTGTATTCATACAAAAAGTAAGCTAGAGGAAAGGAAATGTTATGAAGAAAATCAACAAAGAGAAAATACAGGTCGGCCCCCCGTCAGGGCACATGCCTGGATTGTGGGCTTAATCCCCAGTAGGGTGCATGCAGGCAGCAGCCAATCAATGATTCTCTCTCATCATTGATGTCTCTATCTCTTCCTTCCTTTCCCTTCCTCTCGGAAATCAATAAAAAATATTTTTTAAATAAAAAGAAAGAGAAAATACATGAAATACTGTACACATTTATTGAAAAAAAATATATGTATAAGTGGACCCATACAGTTCAAACTCTTGTTTTTCGAGGGTCAACTGTATATAGTTCCCCCCAGATGGCACAGTCCAAGGTAATTTGAAATATTCATGCTAAACTGTTTCTTTCTATGTCCCACTGACCCACCTCCATAGTATATCTGAAGGTTTCCTAAAATGCCGCTTGTCGAGCTAATCAGACCATGCTCTGATATGCCCTGAAGCTAGCCACTGGGCGTGTTGCATCTGGTGCTTCTTAGAAGGGACTTCAGTGCCGGTCAATGTCATATGCTGCCTCTGATTAGCCCTGGGCTACCTGTTAGGAGCTACAAAGTGATTTATGGTTGGTAGCTGCCTCTGCTGAACCTGAGTGTGTGTCAAAGGGTCCAAGCTGCATACCAAGCCTCGCTTCTATCAGTTCCAGGCCTGGGGAAGATCAACCAAAGGCCCAAGGCACCTCAAGATTCTCCTTAACCTGCCTCTGCCTGGCTCCAACTACTGGTTGCCTGTTAGGTTCCACTAATGAAATAGCTTCTTGCAGTAGGTGAATTGTATAGACAGGTGCTCAGGTGAGTCACCAGGGAAAAACAAATGGTATTCACCAGGTCAGTGGTCGGCAAACTCATTAGTCAACAGAGCCAAATATCAACAGTACAACAACTGAAATTTCTTTTGAGAGCCTAATTTTTTCAACTTAAACTTCTTCTAACGCCACTTCTTCAAAATAGACTCGCCCAGGCCGTGGTATTTTGTGGAAGAGCCACACTCAAGGGGCCAAAGAGCCGCATGTGGCTCTTGAGCCGCAGTTTGCCGACCATGGCACCAGGTTAATACAGGTTCAAACTCAGTGCCAATGCTGAGTCCGAGGTCACTCAACCAAAGTCTCTGGTACACCAAAACCAGCCTCCATCTGCCTGCAGCCTGCCAATCTTTGCAGGGGGGCAGGGTTTTAGGACATTTTCTGGGTGGAGCCAATAGAGTTCAGGCTAAGATTTGGCCAAGTGGAAAAGAGTTCTCTGCACAGGAACTGTGGTGTCTGCCGGGCACACAGGGAAAAATATGTCCTTCACCCTAAAGCCACACCACACAGTTTCTCTCTGTGTGTCTCTGGTACCACCTGAGTTTGCTTGGATTTTCTCGAGAGTTTTTCAAGAAAGACTGGATATAGCCAGCAGATTACTCTGGAGGATAGGAGCTTGGCAGGGCTAAACCTCAAGGAGTCAACAGGGTTGGGCTAGTGCATATCCTCAGAGTGATGCTCTGAGAAGGTTGGGCCCAACACAGGTATGGTAGGGCACTTAGGGGAAAATGGCCCTTTCCTAAAGCCACATAACTCAGTCTCTCCTTGTGTGTCTCAGACACACCCTGAGTTTTCCCAGATTTCCTCAAGGACTTTCCATGAAAGAGTGCAACCCAGGCCCAGGCTGGCTGCAGCCAGCAAATTCCTCTGCAGGGTGCAAGCTTGGCAGGGTGGGGACTCAGCTAGTCGGGCTAATGTTGTATAGAGGGAAGTGCTCCACCCAGGAAAAATGATATCTGTAGTCAGTGTAGGAAAGGGACTCGGCACAGGGACATACGTCTCTGTCCTTCCAGCCATCTTCCTAAAGTTACACAATGTCTTTCTGTGTAACTCCAGTCCCTGCTGAGCTGCTGTCCTGCTTGAGCCCAGGGTGAGTGCTTGTGAGCCAGATTTTGTGCAGTGGCTCTTAAAGAGGGCACCTGGGTTTCCAGCAGCCTCCAATTTCACCCAGGTGGATGGAATCCCCACTGATTTTCACAGCCAGATATTTTGTGGGCTTCTCTTCCAGGCATTGGTGCTCAGGCTGGGGAGCACAGTGTGGGGCTCAGACCTTCACTCTTTAGGGTGGATCTCTGCAGCTGAGATATCCCTCCAGACTCAATTACTGCCAGGTGGGTTCTGGGCCAGCCCTTTTTGCATCTCCTTCCTTCCTACCAGTCTCAACATGGCTTCTTCTGCATATCCTCAGTTGTTAGACTTCTGTTCAGCTAGTCTTCATATGGTAATCCTGGTTGATTGTTCTATTATTTAGCTTTTATTTTGATAATGGTCATGGGAGGAGATGAGTATAACTTCCACTTACTCTGCTGTGATCTTGGATCACCCTCTATTTCTTATTTTCTATTTGTGCTCCATTTTGGCTAATTTTGTTCAATGCTTGCTTCTAGTTCACAAATTCTCTCTTCAAACTTACCTAATTTGCTATTGAACTAATCCATTGAGTTTTGTGTGACTATATTTTATTTCTAAAAAGCAATCTAACTCATCAAATTTGACAGTCTTTCATTTAAAAGGAGGGTCTCATTCTTTTAAATCCCTTTTTAATAGTTGTAATAATGTTAAGCTTAGTTATTCTTAACCTATTTTATCTTTTCTACTATCTGAAATTCTTAAGTTTGCTCTTATTCTCTTTTATTTCCTTGTATGTTTTATAATTTTAGATTCTAAGCTTATTTTTAGTGGGGTTTTTATTTTCTATAAAAAAACCTTAGTTGAAAATGTGTTCTTTTGTTAATTTTAGGCTTTCCATGGGTGTTACAATATGGAGCGATTTTTGTGTAAATTTCTTATCTTGGAGGTTTGCAAACTTCCCATGTGTTTTCAATTCTAACTTTAAATCCCAAAATCTATGTGAGAGGAGGCCAATGGTTAAAATTCAGAAGGGAGACTTTTTCCTCTTCACTTAGAGCCCAGGCAAAGATATTCATTCATTCATTCATTCATTCATTCAATAAACATTCTATAAGTTCCTGCTGTTTGCCATCACTGTGCAAAGGACTAGGAAGTTAGCAGTGAATTAAACAACCAAAGATCCTACTCTCATGAAAATTATGTTTTGGTGGAATATTTTTGTATTGGTGAGAAAATTTTTCTAATCCCCTAGCAGGACTCTCAATTTCAACATTTTGCTTCCATTGGGCCCATGGCCTCATTTCTTATCCCACAGAGTTATTAAAATCCATACCCTTGATGACCAACTCTAGTAATATTTAGTTTGACCTCACCACTTTAATGTGCCCCCTTTGTTTTTGGCAAATAGGGACTTTACTGATTTCATTTTTGAAGTCAGCTATTCATTTCAAAATAAATATGTGATATTATACTCATCATTTTTATGTGTTTGGTGGTAGAGAGAAGTACAATATCTGGTCTACCACATTGCTATATGATACATTTCCCCAGAGCACTAATGCTTCAGCTAAATGTCTCCTTTCTTTTCCCAAACATGCCAAACTTGTTTATGCCAC
Organism: Ia io; assembly: GCA_025583905.1. Taxonomy (NCBI): domain Eukaryota; kingdom Metazoa; phylum Chordata; class Mammalia; order Chiroptera; family Vespertilionidae; genus Ia; species Ia io. Next base: position 75,001,349 of record JAJQQW010000002.1, on the reverse strand, counting down.
AAGAGGATATTTATTTGCCAATTTAAAAACATTTTTTTAGGCAGTACTCAAATGTCACCTCTTCATAGAGACTTTCTTGGACCAATTAGAATTCTCTATCTCACTTGCTAATTGTTTATTTATAACTTCACTGCTACCTGAAATGATTACATTTATTTACTTACTTACTTGTTTATCAGACTTTACAAGGTTAGAATGTAAGCTCCAGGAGAGCAGGGGCCTTTTCTGTACTGATTACCGCTGTTACTTTTGGGTCAGGCTGCTATCACCTTAACTCAAAACAAAAGTCTTAGTGTCATTATTGGCAGGATGACCAAATGTTAGGTTATATTTTTGCCTGCTTGCTAATAAGTATTGCTTAATAAAATGTGTGTGTGTGTGTGTGTGTGTGTGTGTGTGTGTGTGTGTAATACAATTTGGTATAAGATGGTATACAAAAAGAATAATACACATCACCAATAATGGCTTCTAACCAAGACTTTACATTTGAATTCTAGATGATAGACTTTGCAGGTGTGGACGCACCAAGTCAATGACACCAGAAAGAATATTTAAAAACCTGAGGGGGGTGCATAAAGTGTCCTGCTTCTTCGGCAAGTAAGAGTCTAGTAAATCCTGTAGTTAGTTCTTCAGTGATGGTGCCTGAGGCTTGATCATTAAATGGTAACACATTCAGTAATTGGCTCTTTGCATTCTGTTTGTTTCATGCAGATAATAAATTAACTGAATCTTGCCTCTAGAGGATGTGCTCTGCCTCCAGTAAACCTTTAATACAACATGTGTTTGAAGCACCCACGGTGGATATAGAACAGACATACTCTATTTTATACAAGTGATATTAATTATCTTTTCCTGCTTTCTAATAAATGTTACTTAATAAAATATATGTCTGTGATAGAATTTGTTGTAGGACCTGTTTCATAATAAACCTCCCTACCTTTAGTTATCTGTTACCATGGAAACTATGAGAAAGAGCGTAATAGTTTTAGAATTAGATGATTAAATTGCTTTAAGGTCTATTTTCAAAGTGGTATAAAAGTTTAGTAAACATATAAAACTGAAAACATATAACTTTACCAGTGAATATATATAATAACCATCATAATAGTTAATACTTTTCCAAAAGCATATTGTTTATATTAAATGCAAATCAATCTTTCTTTTAGCCAATAAAAAGCTTATCTTAAACATAACTGCTGGGTTGCTTGATCCCATTTCACATTAAAATATAATTTTTAATTTTAGAAATTCCTTTCTTTGAGATGAAATATTCCCCAGAGTACATACAGTCCCTAAGCTCCCTTTTCCTTCCTTTAATAATCTAGAGGAAAGCACTGTTTTAACTATAAACAGAGTGGAGAAGAAATAATTTTCAGACTGGTAACTTTTCTTCCTCTTCAACCTGCGACTTAAAGACACATACTCCACATATTTGTCTACAAAAAGAACAAAGATATCTATTTGTATGTGAACTCAAAAGAAACAAAAATAAATATTATCTAAAATACCATCTGATTTCAGTCCTGGACCAAAGCAATGATGGTTATTGGGACAATTATGAAAGCTCGAGATAGACAGAATAGAAATAAAAGCTTATCATTCCTAAAAGTTGATGGCTCAGCCTTGTGATTTAAAAAAAAAAAAAACTCATATCAGTAAAGAACAACTTCCAAAGGTCTCCTTTTTTTCAGTTTAAGCAAGCATTCCAAACAAGTCTCTACTGTGACTGAAGGACCCCTAGAAAATAGTGGCTTCAAATTGGCACCATGACTGCAATTCCATTGACCATAGTATATTCTTTATCTAACATCTATCTATCTATCTGTCTATCTATCTATCTATCTATCTATCTATCTATCTATCTATCTATCTACCTATCTATCATCTATCTACCTACCTACCTATCATTTTCGTTGTAGGGTGGAGGTTGGGGCAAGTTTTTTTTCTCATATAAAAATTCCTGTATACCCAATATGTAAAAGAAATATGAGTACAATGTGTCTCTAAGGTACACTAAACGTTTTTTTTAATTGGTGGAAAAGTTTCCATCATTGCCAATCCTAGGAACACATTCTCTGAACCCTATGGATCTGATTCCAAACTGTCACATACACTGAGTAAGCTTAGTTTAGATGGTCTGAAGGTATTGACTCTCTTAGCACGCTTTTAGCCCTGACTCAGGAACACCTGCTTGAGAAAAAACACAAGAGGTTGTTTGTTTGTTTTTTAATCTTCACCTGAAGATATGTTTCTTATTGGTTTTGAAAGAGGGAGAGAGAGAGAGAGAGAGAGAGAGAGAGAGAAAAGGGAGAAGAGAGAAACATCGATTGGTTGCCTCTGGTATGTGCCCCATCCCTGAGGGGATGGAATCCACAATCTAGGTATGTGCCCTAACCAGGAATTCTGGGAATTGAACCCACAACCTTTTGGTATATGGATGACACTCCAACTAACTGAGCCACCTGGCCAGGGCACACAAGAGTTTTTAATGCTTGTCAGAGAAAGTTAATGTCTTACATTTTCTGTTTAGTATATTGCATCCCCCAAAATGAAAATAATGTCCCATAAGTAGATAATTGGACAAAAGAGGAACACAGAGGTGTATGTTAGATGGCAAAGATGCTATGGAAAGGCATTACTAATTAACATTTATTGAGCACTTACCATGTGCAAGGCACTCTGAGTACTTCTCATGGATCGTGGCACTTAATTCTCTTAAGAGCCTCATGAGATAGTTATAACTCTTTTGTTTTATAGAGGGATACTAAGATTAGGGAGTAATTTTCCAACATCATTAGAAAGTAAGCAATGGAATAAGGAAGGCCAAGAGACATATGAAAACATGCTCAAAGTCACTAATCATTCCAGAGATGCAAATCAAAACAACAATGCGGTACCATCTCACACCTGTCAGAATAACCATTATCAACAAGTCAACAAATGACAAGTGCTGGAGAGGATGTGGAGAAAATGGAACCCTCCTGCACTGCTGGTGGGAATGCAGACTGGTGCAGCCACTGTGGAGAACAGTATGGAGTTTCCTCAAAAAACTAAAATTGGAACTCCCATTTGACCCAGTGATCCCACTTCTATGAATATATCCCAAGAAACTAGAAACACCAATCAGAAAGGATATATGCACCCCTATGCTCATAGCAGCGCAATTTACCATAGCTAAGATTTGGAAACAGCCTAAATGCCCATCAGCCGATGAGTGGATTAAAAAACTGTGGCACATCTACACAATGGAATACTATGCTGCTGTAAAAAAGAAAGAACTATTACCATCTGCAACAGCATGGATGGAACTGGAGAGCATTATGCTAAGTGAAATAAGCTGGTCAGTGAAAGAAAAATACCTCATGATCTCACTCATTTGTGGACTATAAAGAACATTATAAACTGATAAACAAAAATAGATAGAGGCAAAGAAGCATGGAACAGACTGTCAAACTACAGCAGGAAGGCTGGGGAGAGTTGGGGGCCGGGGGGGGGGGGGCTTAAGAGAATAACCGAAAGACTTGTATGCATGCCCATAAGCATAACCAATGGATGCAAGACACTGCGGGTGGGGGTGGGGGGGCAGTGAGGGCATGTGCCGGGGGTAGGGGAGGCTGGGGGAAAGTCAATGGGAAAAAAAAGGAGACATATGTACTACTATTTGTAATACTTTAAACAATAAAATAAAATTTTTAAAAAATAATAAAATAAAAAAAATCAATGGAAATAATATCTGTAGGTGAGAATTAACAAAAAATAAATAAATAAAGCAAACACTAAGCAGTATTATTAAAAGTATCCTCTGGTGAGGATTAACAAAACAAAACAAAACAAAAAATGCAAACACCAAGCCATTATTATTATTAGAGAAGCTTTACGGATGAGTGTGATGAGGCCCAGGGAGGTTATGTAATTTGCCCAAAATCACAAGTTAATAAAGAATGAAGCTGAGATTTGACCCTTTGGGGAAGAGATGCCCGCCCTGCCAGGAGGCTTTACGTGTGAGTGTTGGCAGGCAAGGCTGAGGAAGAGCTGCAGTCAGCCACAGAGAGGCGGTATAACTAACAATGGAAGGGTTCTCCCTCACTCAGGCCCAGAATGGGGAACTCAGGAGCTCTCTCTGTAAGATAGGCAAGGCCCCCCAGCTCAATCACAGTGTCAGAGGGCGGCAGCAGCCTGGCAGAAGTGGAGGGGGAGCCCTCTGAAAACCTAGATGTCCAGGGAAGACTGGCAAATGTGATCACAATGAAAAAGGAACAAATATTTGAACGGGATGGAAACAAAACAAAACAAAAAAAACTGTGGTACATCTACACAATGGAATACTACACTGCGGTAAAAAAGAGGGAATTCTTACCATTTGCAACAGCATGGATGGAACTGGACAGCATTATGCTAAGTCTGTGGTTGGCAAACTGTGGCTCGCGAGCCACATGCGGCTCTTTGGCCCCTTGAGTGTGGCTCTTCCACAAAATACCATGGCCTGGGCGAGTCTATTTTGAAGAAGTGGCGTTAGTAGAAGTTTAAGTTTAAAAAATGTGGCTCTCAAAAGAAATTTCAATCGTTGTACTGTTGATATTTGGCTCTGTTGACTAAAGAGTTTGCTGACCACTGTGCTAAGTGAAATAAGCCAATGAGAGAAAGATAAATATCACATGATCTCACTCATTTATGGAATATAATGAACAACATAAGCTGATGAACAAAAACAGATCCACAGACAGAGAAGCATTGATCAGACCGTCAAACCTCAGAGGGAAGGTAGGGGAGGGTGGGGGTAAGGAGGAGAGATCAACCAAAGGACTGTATGGATGCATATAAGCCTAACCAATGGACACAGACACCAGGGGGGTGAGGGCATGAGTGGGGGATGGGGTGGGGAGGGGCAATGGGGGGATAAGGACACATATGTAATACCTTAATCAATAGAGAAAAAAAGAAAAAAAAAGTAAGCAATGGAGTCAGAATTCAAACTCATATATAAGTTCCTAACCATTATGCCACATATGACATTATTGAAAAACACTCATCTTTTTGAAGAAATTGTGCTAGCTGTTTTGGCCTAATTAACTTCTCATCATTAGGGCGTCTCCCATGTGACACTGGCAGATAGTCAATAACAAGTAAATATAGTTATTACTATAATTTTCAACAGATAAGAAAGTCACATGCTCAGTGATCACATATTTCTTTTTTTTAATAAATATATTTTTATTGATTTCAGAAAGAGGAATGGAGAGGGAGAGAGAGATAGAAACATCAATGATGACAGAGAATCATTGATCAGCTGCTTTCTGCATGCCCCACCCAGGAATGAAGCCTGCAATCCGGGCATGTGTCCTGGCAGGGAATCAAACTGTAACCTCCTGGTTCATAGGTCGAGGCTCAACCACTGAACCACGCTGGCCAGGCTCATATTTCTTATCTTGAAAAAAGAGAATTGCTTTTAAAATGCTAGAATTTTATTTTAAAATGCTAGAATTTATTTTAAAACTCAGAATAGGTACTAATACTAACAAAGACAAATTTTAATAACTTATTTCTAAGCAACATTATTGACAGAGCAAAGGCCACTTCGATTGGTAAATATTAATCTGAATCGGGCAGCTAAACTATGGTATAAAACAGTATAGTACAAAAAAAAATCGTTAAACCAATAATAATTCAATCTCAATTATCCATCACAGAAATCTCTTAAAGTCATGTCCTAAAGTTCATCCACAACAGTTGTAATTTAAAATACGCGCTATTTTAAAAAGTTGTTTACTCAAAAATAAGGCAGAAAAAATATTTGAAATTTTGACTTAAAGCAGAAGTATTCAAATTTGTATTACAAATGCACTTCTTTTTTTCAAATATTTATCCAATCAATTAAAATCCAATGGCATAGTTCTTTATGAGACAAATAGGCAATATTTCTTGTATTTAAGCTTTGGCCTTTAATTTAATTTAATTTTTTAAATTAAATCCTCACCGAAGGAGTGAGGATATTTTTTCCACTGTTATTGAGAGTGGAAGCGGGGGGTCGGGGGGGAGAGAGAGGAGAGACAAACATCAATGTGAAAGAGACACATCCACAGGTTGCCTCCCACATGTTCCCAACCAGTCCAGAGGTGGGGATCAAACCTGCAACCAAGGTACGTGGCCTTGACCAGGAATTGAACCCTAGACCCTGGGGTGCAGAGGCAGAGTCTCTAACCACTGAGCCATGCGGCCAGGGACTTTGGCCTTTAATTTAATATGTTTTTTATATTGATTTCAAACAGAGAAAGGGAGAGGGAGATACAGAAATATCAATGAGAGATGTGAGAGAAACATCGATTTGGCTGCCTCCTCATGCCGCCCTACTGGTGATCAAGCCTGCAACCTCCGTGTATGTGCTCTGACTAGAATCAAATATGAGACCTCGTGGTGCATGGGTCCACTCACAACTACTGAGCCACACCAGCCAGGTTGGCCTTTAATTTAGAAACCAAACTAGAGGTAAAATACTGTAAGTCCATCCTGCTGCTGAAATTAATTTTGATTTTTCTTATGATTAGAAAAAGAGACATGTTCATTATAGATAGTACTGAAAATATGGCAAGTGGTAATAAAAGTTAAAATTATCTATAATTCTAAAACCTAGAAAAAATACTGTTTTTTCATTAATTGTATATCATTCTTGTGATTTTTCTATTTCTCTCTTTATATAAATATACTAGAGGCCTGGTGCATGAAATTTGTGCACTGGGAGGGGGTGTCCCTCAGCCCAACCTGCACACTCTCCAATCAGGAACCCCTCATGGGATGTCCGACTGCCGGTTTAGGCCCGAACCCTGTGGGATCGGGCCTAAACCGGCAGTCGGACATCCCTCTCACAATCCGGGACTGCTGGCTCCCAACCATTCACCTGCCTGCCTGCCTGATTGCCCCTATCTGCTACTGCCTGCCAGCCTGATCACCCCCTAACCACTCCTCTGCCAGCCTGATTGATGCCTAACTTCTCCCCTGCCAGCGCAATTGCCCACAACTGCCCTCCCCTGCCGGCCATTTTGTGGCGGCCATCTTGTGACCACATGGGGGCAGCCATCTTGTGCGAGGGCATGACGGTCAATTTACATATTACCGTCTTTATTATATAGGACTAGTGGCCCAGTGCATAAAATTCATGAAGGAGGGGTTCCCTCAGTCCAGCCTGTACCCTTTCCAATTGGGGACCCCTTGGGGGATGTCCGACTGCCAGACATCCCTCTCGCAATCTGGGACTACTGGCTCCTAACCGCTCCACCTGCCTGCCTGCATGATTACCCTTAACTACCTCTGCCTGCCTGGTTGCCCCCAACAGCCCTCCCCTGCTGGCCTGATCTCACCCCCAACTGCCCTCCCCTTGCCGGCCCAATCTCGCCCCAACTGCCCTTTCCTGCCAGCCCAATCTCACCCTCAACTGCCCTCCCCTGCCGGCCCGATCTTGCCCCCAACTGTCCTCCCTTGCCAGCCTGATCACCCCTAATTGCCTCTGCTTTGGCCCCCACCACCATGGGTTTGTCCAGAAGGAAGTCGGACGTCCGGAAGATGGCTGGTCAACCCCGATCTAATTAGCATATTACCCTTTTAGTAGTATAGATAGATTATATAGGATAGGATTCCTTAAATGGGGGGGGGGCCTTTTTAGCAGGAGGAGATGCTCTTGGCAGACAAAAATACATAATCCCTATATCTGGACTGATAGCCAGCCATATGCACTATACTGCCAAACAGGTCATTAAAAAATTGAACTGCTTTCTTACACCTTACACCAAACAGCTGTTGCCCTTAAAACCCCTCCTCAGCCCCCACCTTAGGTTCTGCCTTCGTAGTTCACCCAGATTAGGTTCTGATTGGTTGGTTTCTATGCCAGTCAGCGTCTCCCGGCCTATCTCCAGGCCTGATAAGAGTGGCAGGGCTGATCAGCAAACGCAACAGAGGCCCAGAGAGAAAGAGAGGCATGGCTGCTGGTGAGGCCTGGAAGGAAAGAGAGAGGCAAGGGCTGATAAACACCTGCCACAGAGGCTGCGGATCAGACCCTGCTTTTCTCTCCAGGCCTCTTTTCGAACCTGATCCGCAGCCCCGTTGGCAGTCAGTGCTGGGTCACCACAGCGACCCAGCGCTGAGTGTAGGACTGTCTTCCGGTGTTCAGTCGAGCCCTTGGTTATTTTGGATCTTACAGAACCTGGGTTTTTATATATTAGGATATATAGTAGAGGCCCGGTGCACGAAAACTGTGCACGGGTAGGGTCCCTATGCCTGGCTGATGATCAGGGCTGATCAGGTTCCCCATCTCCCTGCCTCCCTGCCTTCCTGCCTCCTCCCTCCCTCGCCACCCATACACCACTACCGCACAGTTCCCCCCACCTCACTGCCTCCCTGCCTCCTCCTTCCATTGCTCTCTCAGCATCCCACCACTGCCACTGGTCACCTGCCATGTTCCGTGCTGCCCCTGATGGTCAGTACAGGTCATAGAGAGTGATTGAACTCCCGGTCTCCCAGGCAAACTCCTGAGGGGACACTTGGCATATTAACCTTTTATATACCGTATTTTCCGGCATATAAGACGACTTTTTAACCCAGGAAAATCTTCTATACTCCCAGTCGTCTTATACGCCGGAAAATACAGTATATAGATTTCTAAAGAGGTATAAGACCATTCTTTACAGACTTTGTGACTACTAAAAATTTGTAATGATATGTGTCACATATCAACATGTGTAATTTGTGTAACAGTTGTCTCAAGTTAGAATTTAGATATTTCTATATTTTTATTATAAACTAGAGGCCTGGTGCATGAAATTCATGCATGGGTAGGGTCCCTAGGTCTGGCCAGCAATCAGGGCTGATCTGTGGAGCAACTGGCGGGGCAATTGAGGGCCTCCCACTGGCACCTGCCTTGGCTGGCCTGGGGCCTGCGGGCTGGGGCAGCTCATGCTTTGAGCGTCTGCCCCCTGGTAGTCAATGCGCATCATAGCGACCAGTCATTCCACCTGTTGTTCCACTGTTCAGTTGATTTGCATATTAGGCTTTTATTATATAGGACTAGAGTCCCAGTGCATGAAAATTCGTGCATTTGGAGGAGTTCCTCAGCCCGACCTGCACCCTCTCGCAGTCCTGAAGCCCTCAGGGGATGTCCAACTGACAGCTTAGACTGTGCCTTGGCTGGCCTGGTGCCGCCTGCTCACCGGCCCCGCCCCCCTAACCACAAGTCATTCTGCCGTTCAGTCAATTTGCATATTACACTTTTATTATATAGGATAATATGACATTAAGCATCCTCTCACATAAATGTTTGTGTGTATGCTCTTTTTTCACCTTTCCAGAAGCTAGAGTGGTCTTTCAGAAAACAAAAATATTCCAGAAACACTAATCTGTTAACCCAGGGACATTTTATAAATTACTTGTTTATATTTACAGTTTCACAGCATCCTTCCTCTAAGCATTTTGAGCAGTTTTATGTACATTAAAATTTACTTCCTGTTGTTTGATGAGTCAATTCTTTTAAATTACAGAAATGAAGGAAAGTGGCATGAAATAGTTTATTGAGTGAGAAGAAAGAGAAAGGAAAAAAAAAAGGAAAAATGTGCCTGATTCTTTTCCTCTTGCTGTTTCCTTTTCTCAGAATACTTGTCCTTGCCTTGTCTACTCAAGCAAGCCTCCTTCAGCCTCCTAAATTTACATTCAGCTGTAAATTACCTCCTAGGAAGCTTTCCATCATTGCCCCAGGTGTATGTAGTGGTTCTATGTGTGTGCTCTCTTAGCCACTTTTTACAAATTATGGTTCTTTCCTTTACATATATTCTAATGTGTCTGACACTGCCATAATAATATTTTAACTCTGACTTGTCCTCTGGAAAGGACTCAAAGGCAAGGCTTGTATTCTATTCATGTCTGTATCTTTGGTGACTGAAAGAGAGCTAGCATATAAAAAGTACCCTGTACATGTTTATAAAATAAGTAAGTGAATGGCAAAGTCTACCATTTCCAAAAACAGATGATATACACTGTTCTGATAGTTAGAAACTAGGGGGAAAGGTTAGGAGAATTTATTGCCTGGACTCCTGAATTTCTGCTTGAAGGAACAGAACTGTAAAAAATAAAATAAGTAAGAGAAAGAAAGAAAGAAAGAAAGAAAGAAAGAAAGAAAGAAAGAAAGAAAGAAAGAAAGAAAGAAAAATAAAGAGAAAAGAAGAAGAAAAAAGGAGTTCTATTAGTATACGTACAATCATTAAAACACACTGCAAGGCCTCTACATTGTCTGTGTCCAGGGAGCTGACATACAGCCTGCTCAACTAAATAGACACAATACAAACGTTAGTAATGCAGACAAAATTCATCAAAATGATGGAAGTTTTAAATCCAAGGAAAAAGTTGTGTATCTGGGTCCTTAGGAAAAATTTGTGTTCCCTTTCTTTTTCCTTTCACAAAGAAAACAAAGACGAACAAATATTAGCTGCCTACAGCTACCCTATATTTTTTTGGCTTTATGTGCCTGCCAAGCTTCAGAGTGTTCCCTTGATTGCAGGGCACAATACATTGTATGGGACTGTAGATACTAGGAGGAAGAGATCCATGAATGCTTTCTTGTGGAAACAGATGCTCTGTGTTTGTGTTTGCAGAACAGCTGTATTAATAAAGCTATGTTACTATAGCTTTCCCTAATGCTTTTTAATGATTTTGCTATTTGATTTTAAAGATTACATAGCAGATCATGTCTGAAACAAAGGGTCAGTTTATATTATTCCTTCAGTCACCAAAATATTTTGCTACTAGAGGCCTGGTGCACGAAACTCATGCACTCAGGGGGTTCTCTCACCCTGGCCTGAGCCCTCTCACAGTCTGGGAGCCCTCAGGGGATGTCTGACTGACGGCTTAGGCCTGGGGAGTGGGTCTAAGCCGTCAATCAGACATCTTTAGTGCTGCCATGCAGGTGGGAGAGGCTCTCGCCACCGCTGCTGCACTGGCCAACCATGGGCCTGGCTTCTGGCTGAGCCATGCTCCCCTTGTGGGAGCACACTGACCACCAGGGAGCAGCTCCTGCATTGAGCATCTGCCCCCTGGGGGTCAGTGCATGTCATGGCGACCAGTTGTTCCACTGTTCAGTCAATTTGCATATTAGCCTTTTATTATATAGGATAGCTGCCATGGAAGTCCTAGAAAAATGTGACTTATGATCAGTAAGATTTCTTCTCTGCAAATTGTATAAAGGAGACAGTGAAGATTCAATGTGGGGGGGAGGGAAGGGGGAGATTTCCTTCCTCTTTTCTTTTAAATCCAAACATCACACTGTCTTAAAGAAGTAAAAATATTAATTGAAAACACACCAATATACATATACAACCTGACACAATGCTATGGAAAAACTGAGAAGGCATGAAAAGGGGAGGCATAGTTTAAATGCAGAATGATGTAAACTATGTTTACTGTTCTACCCTTTGCTTTGTACTTTATGCATGTCTGTATGATTTGAACTTGTTGCAAGGAATATAGGTTTATTACATTCATAATGAAAAAAGGACCTAAAGATGTAAAAATAAAATCATAAGGCAAATAATAAACTGGTAGGAAATTAATTATCAATGTGAAAAACAATTAAGATCTTTAATAATATCTTAATGAAATGAGTTCAAGTAAGTGGAAGAGAAAGGCACCGATACCTCAATAATAAAATAAGGGCAAAGGTCATGCACAGACAGATTTTACAGAAAAGAAAATGCAGCTGGTTGTTCTGCTATGACTGTGTCCCCTTTCATCTATCTTCTCAATAGATAGTGGAATAAATTTTCTAAGACATAATCGTATTTACTCTCCTACTGAAAGATATTTCCCCATTTTTTTCTGAGACTATTGTAAGAAGAAGAAAGTCATAGTATCACAATTTCAGAGAATGTGAGTTAGAAAGCGGTCTGTGATTGGTGATGACTGAAGATTATTTTCCGAAGAGTGAAATGACAGGAGTCAGATTTCAGGAGCTAAAAAGGGTAACTGTGGGAAAAACAACTGCGAATAAAGCGCAGACTATACATTCAAGAAGCCTGTCAGTGAAAGGGAGTGAAATGTAACAATTGCTTGAAGGAGAAATGGTTATTAGCCTAGCCCTGTGTCTAGTAGATACTGACTGTTGATCTGGTTTTGACTTATCTTTATGTCAGTTTATTATTTTTGTTTTGAGGCATTAAACCAATTTTAATTCACACTCATGGAAACACAGGTAAGTGTAAGGAAGTAGAAAAAAAAAGACATCAACACAAGTCTCTTTTTTAAAATATATTTTTATTGATTTCAGAGAGGAAGGGAGAGGGAGAGTCAGAAACATCAATGATAAGAGAGAATCATTGATTGGCTGCCTCCTACATGGCCCCCACTAGGGACCAAGCCTGCAACCTGAGCACATGCCATCGCTGGTAATCAAAATGTGACCTCCTGGTTCATAGGTCCACACTCAACCACTGAGCCACGCTGGCCGGGCTCAACCCAAGTCTTAACAACCAGAAACAATAGTGATATTTTAGAGAATTGTCCTTCAGCATCTCCTATCGGATACCTTTATGTTTTCATGTGTATGCGATATTGTTTCTCTATAAATTTAAGAAAATGTAAGGTCTCTTTTCATTTTGTGCTATTTCTATCCCTTTCTATCCAAACTAGTGGTGTTGCTGCCATACAGTCCTTTTAAAAATGTTTTATCTCCCATGAATCATATTGGTGTTTGCCTCATTAGACAAAAGCCATTCACACAATCTTTTTGAGATAAGGTTCTGCTAAGACTGCCATATGCTTCTTAAAATCCTATTATTTGACAGAAATTTTCTCCTTAGAGTTATCTGAGGTTTTACTAAAGGACTTTGCAGTTACATACTCAACTTTATCTTTTGAACATGTTTTGTTTAGTTTTAAATATATTTTTATTGATTTCAGGGAGGAAGAGAGAATGAGAAACATCAATGATGAGACAAAATTATCGACTGGCTGCCTCCTGTATGCCCCCTACTGGTTCATAGGTTGACGCTCAACCACTGAGCCACACCAGCTGTGCTGAACATATTTTTCTGAGTAGTCAAATTTAATGTTGGCCTGGCAGCTATTTCTTAATTTTGGCATATTTTTTTTATCATGGTGTATCATTATACATCTACTAGAGGCCGGGTGCATGAAAATTCGTTCACTCGGGGGGGGGGGTCCCCCTCAGTTTGGCCTGTGCCCTTTTGCAGTCCAGGAATCCTTGGGGGATGTCCAACTGATGGCTTAGGCCCACTCCCCAGGGGGGCGGGCCTAAACCACTGTCTGTCCTCCCTCTGCAGGAGGCGACCAGCGGGGCAATAGGGGGATGGCGCCAGCTGGCAAGCAGCCAGCCCTGCCCCCAATCGCCCCTCCGCCACCGCTGGTCACCATGGTCCCGGATCGCCATCACCTCCCTATGCCCACTGGCACCCGCCTTGGCTGGCCTGGCGCCGCCCGCTCGTCAGCCCTGCCCCTCGCTGACCTGTCTTTCTGCCATTCAGTCAATTTGCATATTAGGCTTTTATTATATAGGATTATCCTTAAATATTTATTGATACTATAACATGTACATATTTTATATACATATATATGTAAAATAATGCTACAGCATATTCAATTTCCCATGTTATCAAATATTTTACAAACAACATTTTGAATGATTGCTTTTATACTATATACTGTTAGTTGTTAAATCATTCCCCAGATATATTCATTGGGGTCATTGTTTCCAAGTTTTGTATTTATAAGCCACATGTTAAACAACTTGGGCATGATAATTTTTCAAATTTCAGACTTTTTTCTTAGGGTAACTTCTTAAATGTAGAATAACTAGATAAAAATATTAATACTTTTATTACTTGTTAAATATTACAATGCTACTTTCCAAAGAGCTTAAATTATTTTTCACCTTTGCTTTCATTCTTATTACTTCAGGCTTATTACTTATGTCATCTCTTTCTTTTTTCTCAGAATCTTTCTACCTTCAGCCATTCTCTATGGTTTTTATTTTGTTCTTTCTGGTACCTTATATTTTAAATTATGATAAGGACAGTGTTTCTTTGGTTTGTCATGCTCTCTGTGTTGCTCTTCTTTCCTACTAACACATCAGTCACCACTTCCTTTATCTCAATAAATATATATCATGAGGAAACCAATATCCTACCTTGTCTCTTCTATTTCCTCCAATGTGGGAAATAGAATACTTAATTTTGAGGATTTTGTTTTGTTTTTTGAGAATCACATTTTAATTTATTAGCATTGTCAACTTAATATTAACCCATTTTTCATAGCATGAGATTATTTTTCAATCTGCCATAATATATGCCCACATATCTTCACCTTGAAAATGTAACATTTCAAGCTTTAATGGGGCTACATTATTCATTTTTTACATTCACAATTTTTACAATACTGCCAAAGGCTTTCTCAGCATTTGCTTTGACTTGAGTCTTCAATGCATTTCTGATTGCTTTTGCAGAGATCTGAGTTTTAATTCATCCATCATGAGGTCATGAGGGCACTGGTGTGTCAGCCCAAATCATGAAGATATACTGATCGGTGGCTCAGGCATCTGTGTAGCCAGCCTGTTGGAAGACCAGGAGCTGGAAAAAGAACAATAACAAGCACAACTCTTCTTTTACTGAGGCTAATAGGAGGGTAAAGTATAAATGCTTCAGTGAGATTTGATAAAATCACTGGTTTGTGTTTGGGTGTACTTAGAATGTGGAAATCTGCTAATGCAAAAGCACAGTAGGTTTAGGCATTGCACATCAGTGGCTGCTAATATCACAAAGAGAGATAAACAGGAATTGTGTCTTCCTGATGGAAGAAAACAATTTGCCACACACAAAAGATTTAATATAAATCTGGTTCAATTTATAGGAAATGCCAAATACATGGAAACATTAGCAATCAGGAAAGTAAGGGCTTGATTTATTTAACAAAAAATTACAAGAAAACACAAGTTGAAAGGGGGAACCTAAAGATGTAAAGACGCTTAGAATATACATTAACTAATACAATATAACTATTTGTACCCTGATTCAAAAGAACTGTTAAAAAATTATGATGTATATGTGATAATTGAAAACTTGAACAGTCACTAGATATTTGATTATATGAAGGAGTTGTTGTTAGTTTTGTTTTGATAAAAGTGCTGTTGTGTTATAAAAGTAGTCCTTAACTTTTAGAGATATATACTAACATATTTATGGATAAAGTATGTGATGTTAGGCATTTGCTTTAAAATAATATGGAGGGCCCTAGCTGATTTGGCTCAGTGATAGAGCGTCAGCCTGCGAACTGAAAGGTCCCAGGTTCGATTCCTGTCAAGGGCACATGCTCAATCCCTAGTGGGGGACTTGCAGGAGGCAGCTGATCCATGATTCTCTCTCATCATGGATGTTTCTCTCTCTCTCTCCCTCTTCCTTCCTCTCTGAAATCAATAAAAATATATTTTTTAAAAAATAATAATAATATGGAGGGAGGGAATGAGTAGAGAGGCATATAGATGAAACATGGCTGATCATGAGTAGCTTCGTAATGGGAATGTGGGAAATGCCTCAGAAGAATTAGATGAACAATATTGAGAAGAGTCTCACCATTGGAACCCAAGCAGAATTTATACTTCTCTTGAGAAAAAAGTGACACCTTTAAAGTTTATTGGAGAGAAAGAAATCAATAATAAATGTGCTTGGCTTAACTGTGTCTCAAAAGTGAGAGGGTAATAAAGATATTTTCAGGTGCATGACAATTACAAGACATTCTTCAAGGAGAAGACATAATCTGAAGGGAAGGAGAGGCATAAAACAAAAAAATTGTCAGAAAGAAAGAAGCAAAGTATTTTGTAAATCTAATTTAAAAAATTATAAAAATAACTATTTTGTTTAAACATTATATGGAAAATTGTACAATAATAACAGGGAAGTTAGGAGGAGTGTTGAGTGAGTAATTAAAGCATGCTGAAGTCCTCCTTTTTTGAAGGAGAACGGAAATATTGAATAACTTTAGAATTTATGGAAAAAATAGCTATTTGAGTTTGTTAGTTAAAAGTGTAAGGGTAATTACTATAAGCACACAATTGAATCTTCGTGTTTGGAATCAACAGAGGAGAAAAATAAAAGACTACAAAATGTATTAATATAACAGAATGCAAGGGAATTTTTTTAAATGAAGCAAAGGGTAAATATGATAAACAGAAAAATAATATAATGAATAAAATTAGAGAATATATCAGTACTCAAAGGGTGTTAAAATTTACCTATTAAGAGACAGAGATTATTACCTAGCTACTAGAAAAAAAATGCTACAAGCTCTTTATAGGAAGCATACCAACAGCAGAGTGATTGATTACAGAGGAATGTGAAAATATATACATCAGCTAAATTCTAATCAAAAGACAGATGATGAACATCTGTTTCTGGCAATTTGCAGTTTAGATAACCTGGAAAACTTTCTGCTCCCAAATATCTGGAAATTCATGATAAAATATTGTAAACATCTTCTCAGTTTACAAGAAAGAAAAAAAGTACTCAGGAGCTTAAAAAAACAAGAAGAAGAAGAAGAAGAAGAAGAAGAAGAAGAAGAAGAAGAAGAAGAAGAAGAAGAAGAAGAAGAAGAAGAAGAAGAAGAAGAAGAAGAAGAAGAAGAAAGGAATAAAATGCTGCATGGACAAATTACCAGTCTCAGTAACCAGTAACCATGAGCCTTGGGGTTTAATCAGGTGAAAAGCTTAAATTCAAGAAAGGAGGAGTGGTATGAATATTTGAAACTCCCGATCCAGCCCAAGACCCTACCTAGAGCTGATAACCAGAAGAGCCAATCCATTGGCACAGGATACATCCACAAAGCTGATCTGTCTTGGCTAGGACTCTTTGGTTTGGAGTTTTCAAAGTCTCCTTTGAGAAATTGAAATCTCAAGCAAAGTTGGAGTTAAAATTTACTCCTAAACTGAGAAATTAACATAAGCCTCACTGGCATGGCTCAGTGGTTGATCGTCAACCTGTGAACCAGGAGGCTACAGTTCAATTCCCGGTCCAGGCACATGCCAGGGCGGGGGGGAATAAGTTCCAACTCAATCCCCAGATTTTTTTTTGGTGGGGGGCGGGCAGAGAGGGGGCAAGAGGCAGCAAATCAATGATTCTCTCTCATCATTGATATTTCTACCTCTCTCTCCTTTTCCTTCCTCTCTGAAATCAATAAAAATACCTTTTAAAAAAGAAATTAACATAAAAAGTAGATCCAGGTGGCAATACCTGTAGCAACCAAACAGGAGCAAATGTAAGACCTCTCTGGATGTTTATAACTCCAGAGAGCACTGGAGTCATAAACTCCACAGAGATGCCTTACTTAAAAGGAAATGCATCTTTTCACTGATTTTTCAAGTTCAACTGGAAATTTACATTTGAAATTCAAGCTTCAGCCTTTTTTTCTTAGGGTAACTTCTTAAATGTAGGATAACTGGATAAAAGTATTAATACTTTTATTACTTGTTAAATAATGCAATGCAACTTTCCAAAGAGCTTGAATTATTTTTCACCTTTGCGTACCCAGAACGCAGCAATCATTCACCCACAACAGGATCTCTGACATTGATCCTATCACGTTTTTACAATCCAGCACCCACTGAATATCCCAGTCACTCCTCTCATTTGTTACCCATAGTCAGGCATTAGAGTTAGGTATACAATGTCAACTCCACTGCCTCTCTCTGCTTCTAGGGTGTTCACTGGGCAGAACAGCGGCTCTGGTTGAAGCTATCTTTCTCTGCACCTGCATCCTACAACTTAACATGGCTGAGAATAACACTGACACACCGACTGGTATTAAATTCATGACCCCGACTCTCAGGTGGCCCCTTAGTGCTGCTGAGGAATTAAACTGCACACCCCTAGTCCGTTCTTCATTCTTTCCCTCTTCTACACCATGCTCTGTACTTCCTCTCTTCAAACCCTCAGTACCTTCTCTCCTGTCCTTTCAGATGATGACGTTGCTTCTTCCCTCTCTGAGAGAGTTGTGGCTTCAGAAAAAAACATTTTCATAAACCTCCATCATCATATCTATTCACACTTGTCAGATTACCAGACATCCTTCTCCAACTTAGGATGAAAGGTTTATGCCTTGACCTGGACTAGATCTTCAAATTGTGTCCCAGACACAACCCCTCCTGATTATTTGAAGACATCACTTCAGCATTTCCCCTTCCCTTTCCCACAACAAGTTTTCCTTTCTTCAGGTTCACATTGGAGTAGCAAATATGCTGCTATCACTCTCATCTTAAGACAAATGCACACAACACACACACACACACACACACACACACACACACACACACACACGGAAAGCTCTTGCGATCTGTTTTTTCTGAGCTCTTTTATAATGAAACTTCTAGAAAAAGTTGTCTATACTCACTGACTCCAATTCCCCTCTTACTATCAGGCTTTTGCTTCAATGGCTTCCTTGTAACTCCTCTCATGCTCATTTGTTATCAAGGTACGTAAGAGGACCACTGTGTTGGTTAGGATGCCTTTATTATTTTTTTAAATCTTCATTGTTGAAAGTATTATCATGTGTCCCCCTTCTTCTCCCCCATGGACCCCTTCTAGCCTGCCCCCACCCCCAACCTCAGGCCTTCACCACCCTATTGTCTGTGTCCATGGGTTATGCATATGTGCATATGTGCATACAAGTTCTTTGGTTGATCTCTTCCTTCCCACCCTCCCACCCACCCCCACCTTCCCTCTGAGATTCGACAGTCTGTTCCATGCTTCTATGTCTCTGGTTTAGGATGCCTTTAGATGTAAGTAACAGAACCTAGCTTAAAAAATTACAGAGATGTATTGATTCAAATAACTGGTAAGTTTAACAATAGGCCAGGATAAGTTTGACTCAGCAGCTAAAAATCAATCAATCAATCATCCAATAGCAAATTTCCCTTTCTCAATTCTGCAATCCCTGGGAGGTCATCTCAGCCTCACTCTACTGTTGGCTCCCTTTGTGATGCTGGATGGTTACTAAATACAGGCAAATTTCATTTTATTGTGCTTCACAGATTATGCATTTTTTTCAAATTGAAGGTCTGTGGCAATGCTGCATCCTGCAAGTCTATGAGCGCCATTATTCCAAAAGTATGTGCTCACTTCATGTCTCTGTGTCACGTTT
Organism: Ia io; assembly: GCA_025583905.1. Taxonomy (NCBI): domain Eukaryota; kingdom Metazoa; phylum Chordata; class Mammalia; order Chiroptera; family Vespertilionidae; genus Ia; species Ia io. The sequence continues at coordinate 74,982,179 of JAJQQW010000002.1, read as the reverse complement.
GGGTAATTCTTGCAATCTTTCAACTTTCTCTTTCATTATTATTACATTTGTTATTGTGATCTGTGATCAATGATCTTGGATGTCACTGTTGTCATTGCTTTGTGGTGCCATGACCCAACCACACCTGTATAAGACAGTGAATTTAATTGTTAAATGTTGAATGTTGTCTGAGAAACAAACTATTGCAATTAGGCCAGTTAATAACCCTACGGTGGCCTCCAATTGTTTAATGAAAGAGAGAATTACAGGTCTCTCACTTTAAATCAAAGCTAGAAATGATTAAGCTTAGTGAGGAAGGCATGTTGGAAGCCAAGATAGGCCCAAAGCTAGACCTCTTGGTACTAACCAGTTAGCCAAGCTGTAAATGCAAAGAAAAAGTTCTTGGAGGAAATTAAAAGTACTACTCCCGTGAGCACACATTTGGGTATTAAATATCATTCTGATATGATGAAACTAATATTTTTTAATTGGCTGGTGACCTGAACTAGAGGACATTTCCAAGAAAATATTACTGAAAGTGTTTAGAGTGAAGGCCCGGGGATGGAAATAACTGTGTGACAGCTGCCAATAAGAGACAAATGCTTATTTGAATGTTTGTTAAAAAATAGGATTAAATAGTTTATCGTCTCTGTTGTCCAAAGCCTGAGAAAAGACTCAAGATTCACTTCTAGGATGGTGAAATTTGAATTTTACTGGTGATTAGTTAAAAGAAAAGCCAACAGAAATTAGGTAAAATAATTATATTTACAGCTAAGGACCAACTGTAGATTTCTAAAAGGTATAAGAAAAGCACTTTAATTTAGTCACCTCTGTATTCATCTTCTTAAGGTTAAATTACCTTGACATAGTTTTTTACTTATGTATATTTTTTCCTTTTATAATCTTGGAGAACTTGCATGGGAAGTTTTTTTAGGTATTACTTCTGAAGTTTTCTTTTACTTACAAAAAATAAATAATTTCTTAGTCACTGAAGCAAAAAGAAAATAACAAGGAAAGTAATTTCAGCAAATGGGGCTAATCATTTGCTAGCATTTTCTTTTTTAAAGGTGTATGATAGCAGTTGGTTTTTCTCTCTGGGGACCTCATGTATCTGTGATAAAGTAGATGGCACTGTGGCATCAAAGCCAGTCAGAAAAATCCTGAACACACTAGTAAGGTAATTTTGATATTATTTTTATTTAGAGGAAAGCTTAGGGCAAAAAATGTTTTAAAAGAGAGAAAATATACAATAAAAAGATAAAAAATAAAATTATGTATAATAAGTAATATTCCACATAAATTATATGTACGCTATAATAGAATAGATATATTTTATTAGTATGCATACCAGAATTTAGTCAGAACTTTTATAAGTGTATATACTAGAATTTTTTATAAGTGTATATACTAGAATTACACATTCTAGCTGGTTGCTGACTGTCCTAAAAAGACCACTGAAGACCATCTCATATCCATCCATTTCTTCTCAAAACTGAAAAGCAGTGAACAGCTACAAGAGATAATTGGTGGTTTATATTCTGCTTGTCTTTGTGGCCTCAATCTAACTTCAGTTGCCTTTTGCCCTTCTTCAGATGAGGCCACGTTCAGTCCTAGATGGCTTAGACAGCCACAATCCATTGCTGAGTGAGCTGCAGACTCATCCTGCAGACAAGGAGGATCTGTTTGTTGGCATTAACGTGTGGACAGTTATGAGTCTGGACTGGGCTCCTACGAGGTCTGGGGAATGTAGGACCCATGAATTACTCTATAAATGAAGCTGGTTTCCACAGCAACGGTAAGATGTATAATTGCCGCTCCTTGTTCCAGGTCCTTAGAGAGTGCAGATTCTAATGTCTAGGAGACTTCTCCTATGGGCTTCTAACCTGAGACCCAGATGGGACTGAGGAGAGTCACTTATTACATGAAATTGGTAACTTCAATGATGGCTACTACCACGAAAGTCTTGATTTAAAGCATGAGAATTAAGGCATACTTTGTGTTGCAGATATTATTGTTTATCTCATTTGTAATAGAAAAGTTCTTTATCTTAAAGAACATAATAGTAAGAGTCTCTCTATAAGAAAAATTACATTTTAGATTAAGTAGCTTAAAAAGCAAGTAAAAAAAGATAATAAACCAGCTTCACCAGTGTTACCCTCAACAACAGTTTCTTTGTATGTGCTGCATCACACCAGGCACCACTGAGCACATGAGTCATGCCATTCTGATATTTAATAACACAAGAGGAACTCTTCAATCACAGGGAAATAACTAAAACATGCTTCAACAGAGTGGCAGATATTGGTGTCCCTAATTTAAAAAATTTTAAATCATATACTATTTAGTTGTTGTTTTTTAAGTGCACACATTTTTAAATTTTTATTAATTGGTGCCCAAAGATATAGACCACTATGGTTTTATGGCCTCCAAATTACAGCCCACCCATCTTCATAACTTTATTTCCATTTTATTTTGAGCTCATTATTCCTCAGCTTCACAGTTTTACTTAGTCCCTTTTCTCTCCATTCCCAGTCATCTTTGTCCTCCTTCTTCTTAGAATCTCCTGTATTCCTGTGTGCTGGATTTGTTCTTTCCTCCACCCTGAAAATCTCTTTCTATCTCAGCTTCTCTACCTTTTCTATTTATTTTGCCATTTTTGCTGCCACTCCCAATGCCATTGTATCTTGCTTGGATTCTTCCAGTGGCCTCCTAATTGGACCCCTAGATGCCATACTTTTACCCCTCTAGTTTGGCCACACTCCAACCAAGGTGATAGTTATAAAACAGAAAAGGAATCATAACACTCCCTGCTTAAAAACCTCTTATTGGTTCCCATTGTTTATAGGATAAATTCAAAAATTCTTAAAATGTCCCATAAAGCTCTGCATGCTCTGCCTGCTACTGTCCTGTTACTTGCTGTGATCCACTCAGTGTGGACTGCTTTTTGTCCTATCTTCCTCCCTTGCTTTCCTTCTGTCTACATTTTTTGGAGGGGACGGTGTCAGAGTGGTGATAATTCTTAATGAGCCTCTTAGGCTCATAAAAAGAGACTGTCCACATGGGATTTAGATGAAGCTCGACAATGGTGAGTGATTGGAGGGCTCAGAAAATGCTTAGCTATACTGGAAGGCATCACTTTTTCTTTGGAAATCATCCAAACCTTTGTTACTATTTATTTTTATAAAATAATTTTTATTGATATTTAGAGAGAGAAGCAGGGTGAGGAAGAGAGGGGAGGGAGAGAGAGAGAGAGAGAGAGAGAGAGAGAGAGAGAGAAACATCAATGTGAGGGCAAAACATCAATTGGCTGCTTCTTGCATGCCCCCTACTGGATATCAAGCCTGCACCCTAGGCATGTGCCCTGACCAGGAATCAAACTGGCAACCTTTCAGTGCACAAGATGATGCCCAACCAGCTGAGCCACAACAGCCAGGGCTAAATCTGTTTTTTTTAATACGAAAGTTTTAAATGCTTGTCTGGCTGGCATGGCTCAGTGTTTGAGTGTCAACCTATAAACGAGGAGGTCACTGTTCGATTCCTGGTCGGGGCATATGCCCAGATTGCCAGCACGATTCCCTGTAGGGGGCATGCAGTAGGAAGCCGATCAATGATTCCCTCTCATCATTGATGTTTCTATCTCTATCTCCCTCTCCCTTCCTCTCTGAAATCAATGCAAATGTATATTTAAAAAAATAATACATGCTAATTGTAACAACAATTAAAAAAACCATAGAAGTGAGCTTCAGAGATGCCCCTCCAGATTTTTCTCTGCATTTAATTAGCAAATATGTTAGTACAGGTAAATTCTCCAGTGGACAAACAAAAATTATAATTCCTATCCCAGCAATAGCTGAACCTCAGAATAGAAGACTAGAAATTGAAATGTATTTATGATGAACCCCTGTAGAAATATGTTTGCTTTTCCCATGGACTGTGAAGACATTCACATGAATCAGTCCATTTAATAGTTTAATTTTGCCACCCCCTCTACCCAGTATGAAAATTAGTTTTGGTTACTGCAAATTGTGCCACACTGTCTAACAAGGCTGCTCCTGCATCGAGGAAGTTGTCCCACACTGCAAGGGACCAGTGTCTAGGAATCCCAGGATGAACAGCAGTGTAACTATACCTTACTCTACTATGGATGTTATCAGTCATTAAATTTTTGCCAAGGCAATGCACAACACAGACTTCTCATTCTAGTTTGCATTTTTCTTATTGTTAACTAGTGGCCCAGTGCACGAAATTCTTGCGGGGTTAAGGGTGTCCCTCAGCCTGGCCTGCACCCTCTCCAATCTGGGACCCCTTGAAGGATGTCCTACTGCCGGTTTACAGGGATCGGGCCTAAACCGGCAGTCGGACACACCTCTCGCAATCCGGGACTGCTGGCTCCTAACCGCTCACCTGCCTGCCTGCCTGATTGCCCCTAACCACTCTGCCTGCCTGCCTGCTCACCCCCAACTGCCCCCTGCCGCCGGCCTTCTTGCCCCCAAATGTCCCACCCGCCAGCTTGATACCCCCAACTGCCCCTCGTGCCAGTGTGCTCACCCCCAACTGCAACCCCTGCTGGCCTGCTCAACCTCACTTTCTGTCCCCACTGGCCTGCTCACCCCCAACTGCCCCACTGCTTGCCTGCTCATTCCAAACAGCGCCCCCCCGCTGTCCTGATCACCCCCAACTGACCCCCACTGATGGCCTGCTCACCTCCAACTGGCCCCCCTGCTGGTCTGCTCACCCCCAACTGACCCTCCCCTCTCACTGGCTTGATCACCCACAACTGCCCTCCCCTCTTGGCCTCTGTCCGCCTCTACCTCAGCCCCACCAACAATGGCTTTGTCCAGAAGAACGTCCGGAAGGTCTCCCAGTCTAATTTGTACATTACTCTTTTATTAGTATAGATAGAGGCCTGGTGCACGGGTGGGGTCCAGCTGGTTTGCCCTGAAGGGTGTCCCGGATCAGGGTGGGGGTTCCCTTGGGGCATGGGGTGGCCTGGGCGAGGGACCTGTGGTGGTTTGCAGGTCGGTCACGCCCCCATGGGGTGAGGGTCCCCGCTAGGGGGGCGTGGCCAGCCCGGGTGAGGGGCTGAGGGCAGTTTTCAGGCTGGCCATGCCCCCTGGCTACCCAGGCCCCCAGCCACTCCCTGAGCGGAGGCCAGGGCTGGCTGGAAGCTTGGCTTCCTCCATCGCCGGGGGCAACCCAAGCCTTCTGCTCGCTCTAGCTCTGTGGCTGCCTCCATCTTTGTTGGGTTAATTTGCATACTCACTCCTGATTGGCTGGTGGACATAGTGGAGGGACATTTGCATGTTCCTCTTTTATTAGTGTAGATGGTTGAGCATATCTATATATATAAAAAGCCAGTGACCAGAACACTGTAATGACCAGAACTACCGGTCACTATGACGCCCACTGCGGCCAGCAAACCGGCCCAATGAGGAGGTGGGGCTACTGGACAACCTCCTGTGGCCCCTCCCCTCAGCTGGCCCCACCCCTGATTGACCCACAGGCCCACAGCCCCTCCCCCTGGCTGGCCCCACCCCTGATTGCCCCCCTCACCCCAATAGGGGGCAGGGCCAGAGGCCAACCTCCTGAAGCCCCTCCTCCCACCCGGCCCCACCCCAGATTGGGCCCCCGACCCCAATCAGGGGCAGGGCCACTGGCCAACCATTGGCAGACCCCCTGGCTGGCTCCAACCCTGATGGTTCCCTATCACCGCAATGGGCCTGCATCCCCTTCCCGCAGTCAGCTCTGCCCCCGACCAGCCCCCCCCACTCTGATCAGGGACAGGGCCGACCAACTACCCATGGCCCCTCCCCCAGGCCGCTGGCCCCCAATCCACCCCTCCACCCCATTCGAGGGCAGGGCCAGCCAGCTCACAGCCCCTCTCCATGGCCAGCCCCACCCCCGATCAACCCCCACCACCCAGATAGGCCTGTAGCCCCTCCCCACAGCCAGCTCTGCCCCTGATCAGTCCTGCCACACCAATTGGAGGTGGAGCTGGCTAGCCAACCTCCCCCGGCCCCTCCCCTGGCCACTGACCCCTGATCAGCCCCTCCCCCCACCCAACTCAGGGGTTGGGCTGGCCAGCCTACCGCTCACAGCCACTCCTCATGACTGCCCCACCCCCAATCAGCCTCCCACTCCAATTGGGGGTGGGTCCCGCCGGCCAATTGCCCTCAGCCCTCCCCCCAGCCAACCTGGCCCTGATCAGGCCCCCAATTGGGGTGGGCCAGCCAGCCAATCTCCTGTCATCTCCTCCTCCAGACAGGCCTGGCCCTGATCCACCCTGATTGGGGCCGGGCTGGCCAGACTCTACCCGTGCACGAATTCGTGCACTGGGCCTCTAGTGTTTATATATTTGTGATTCTTCTGTAAATTGCCTATTTTTGTCTTCTACTGTTTTTATTATTAACAGGTTATTTTTCTTTTTATGAAATTATAAAAGTTTTTTCTAACATTGAATGTTACAGAGGTATGCCACACAGCTCCCCCTTCAAGGATGGGCTTGCTGCCTGCACTAGGGAGTGTTGTGAGCAGACAGCCTTCACTGTCAGTCCCTCCAGGGATGGCACCAGCTGCAGAGCCACCTTGCCTAAGGTCTCACCCTTACCCTAGTGGCTTACATCAATGACTGCTGTGAGGAAGGAAGATTATAAAGGCCCAGCTATGTTGGTACAGTAGGGGACAATTCTAACAGGCCATTTACCTCTAGACCTCCCTGTGTGATCAGCCAAAGCTATTATTTGGGTCTGCATTACAACTGGACTTCTCCCAAATCCTGAATCCTTCTTTTGCCTTCCACAGGGATTGATCCTAAGGAAACTTTCTTATAAATATTCTGCCTTAGGTTCTGCTTCCTGGAGAATTCATCCTGTGGAAAATATATATTTCAGATATCCTAGCAAATATTTTCTCAGAAAATATCTATTGGCAAATATTGTGTCAATACTTTTGCACAATCTCTTCTTATGCCATTTTCCCTTGGCTGTCTCTTACTTCTCCTTTAAGTATCAGCTGACGTGTCATATCCTTACTGAATCTTCAGCAAATCAAATCTCTGTATCTTTACTCATAGCTTCCTATATTTTTCTTTACAGCACTTATCTCAGCTTTTAATCCTATCAATAAATCTATGTGTATATGTAACACCTGAATTCTTTACCAGACACTAAACACCATTAGGACAGATAATTTTCCTATTTTTTTCATCATTCTATACCCAGCTACTGATACATAGTTCCTGCTACATAATGCATGTTTAGTAAATATTAGTTGCATGAATGAAGGGATGAATAAAGGAGGGCATTCAAGGATGAGTTTTCTTTCTAAAAATGACTTCCAAACAAGGAAAACTCAGCAATTGAGTTTGTAAAACAAGCATCACCAACTGAAATTATGAAACCATTCTTCCTTCTTTTTTGGTGCCCTGAAACTTTTTTGTGGTGTGGAAATGATTATTGATATAAATTAATCCTGTCCCTATTTTCTTAAAATGGATTACTTAAAATTTATTTCAAGGAATTTCCTTTGGAACCCAGAGTTCTTTTAAATCCAATTTGAAAACCATTATTCCATATAATTAGCATAGTAAAAAAAAAGAAAAAAAGTTCTATGGTTAAACCCTTTAAAGACAAAATTAATTTCCACTGCTCAAGGCCTAAAGGGAAAATTTAGAAAGTGGGGAGAGAAAATGGGTTGTCTCATTAGATTTTGTTCAGGACCTATTATTACCAATTTACTAGCTCACCCTTGAATTGGATTAGAGTATTACCATGATTACTGTATTTATAATATTACAAGGGATTTATAATGTGGCATTTGGAGGTGAATTTTCTCATGATTATTTTAGCCTACAAGCAGTAATAATACTTAATCAAGCAAAACTTTCTATTTTTTCATGCTATTTAACAATGTGTAGTTAAATCACATGTGATTCTTGTATGATGGATAAATTTTATTACATCCAATTTAGTAACAGGAAGACTAAAAGCTTAACACCAAATGTATTATGCACATCAATGGGACTTGGTTAAAAGCAACTTGATAGTATTCTATTTTTAAGAAGTATATGGGCCTTAGGACATGGGCTTACTTTCACATACATGCAATCATTCAGAAAAGAATTGCTACATACTAAGGACAACTTTCCCCCACCCCAGACAAAGAGGGACTAAAACTAATTTCTCATCTTTCAATAAATTATGTCTCTGTATGCTGGGTTAGTTTGCTTCTTGGACCATTTGTTTCTTCAAAACTTGGATCAAAATGTCTTTTAAAATAGGGAAGAAAAATATTTTTACAAATCAGTAGAGGACAGACAGACCTCTTATCTGCTCTTCAACCATGGCAGTCTTAAAGAATCCAAAGGCAAAGGAGAAAGAATATATGCCCCTCCCTTTAATAGATGTTTGCCACCAGGGGTTCTAAGGTAGACTTTAGAGGGTCAGTGAACTTGAATTTTAAAAAAGATTACATATTTATTTTCATTTACTTCTAACTAAAATTTAGTTAGGCAACAAACTCTAGAGTAGCGTTAGTAGTATCCATGATTTTTGTCTCCAATATATTAGTAAATGGTATGTAATTGTTATATCATTTTCCTGATGTTACTGATGCCTCTAAATATCATTTACACCCATCACTACTTCAAATTTATGTAGTTATTAGATCTGCTGCTAGATATAGTCATTTGATGTATCAGTGAAGAAGCAAGTATGTTATTAGGCCACATGTTTTTTAAAAGTATTTTTAAAAAACATATAGGCCAATATATTTATGCATTTTGTTTTATGCATTTACAAACATTATTTTGAGAAGAGTTCATAGGTCTCATGTGGATACTAATGGGATTAATAGAACAAAAAATGGTCAGAAATACCTAAACAGTTATTATCAACCTTATTAGAACTAACTTTTCCCTTTTTAAAAATTGAGGTGAATTTCACATAACATACAATTAACCATTTTAGAGTGTACAAATCATTGTCATCTGGTGCAGTCACAATAATGTGTAACCAGCCCCTCTCTAGTTTCAAAACATTTTTATCTCCCCAGAAGAACACCCCAGACCCCTTAAGCAACCACTCCCCACTCTTCCCTCCAACCACTAATCTTTTTTCTGTCTCTGTGGATTTGCCTATTCTGGACATCCTAATATATAAAACCCCTGGGTCTGTCACATCCACAACACCTGGGAGGCTCAACCAACTGGAAGTCAGTCCTGCAGTCAGCGCTGGGTTGCCATGGCGACCCAGCACTGACTGCTATGGCTGCAGGCACAGTGAGCCAGCACTGACTGCTGCGGGGGCTGCAAATCAGGCCCGTAGAGAGGCCTGAAGAGAGAAGCAGGGTCTGATCCATAGCCTCGGTGGCAGCTGTTGATCAGCACTTGCCTCTCCCTTTCTTTCCGGGCCTGGTCAGCAGCCACGCCTCCATTTCTCTCCAGGCCTCCATCGGGGCTGCTGATCAGCACCACCTTTCTGATCAGGCCCCATTGATAGGCCCAGAGATGCTGACTGGCATAGAAACCAACCGATCAGAACCAAATCTGGGTCAACTGTGAGGAGCTAATGGCTGGCTAGGAGGCGGAGCTTTTGATCCTGACTGGTACAGAAAATGACCAATCAGAACCAAATTGGCCAGCAGAGGAGGGCAGTTGGGGGCAAGATCAAGCCTGCAGGGGAGGGCAGTTGGGGGAAACCAGGCTGGCAGGGGAGGGCAGTTGGGGGGGAACAGGCCTGCAGAGGAGGGCAGTTGGGGGCCATCAGGCCAGCAGGGGAGGGCAGTTGGGGGTGAGATCAGGCCAGCAGGGGAGGGCCATTGGGGGCGAGATCAGGCCGGCAGGAGAGGGCAGTTGAGGGCGACCAGGCTGACAGGGGAGGGAAATTGGGGGGGAACAGGCCTGCAGAGGAGGGCAGTTGGGGGCAACCAGGCTGGCAGGGGAGGGCAGTTGAGTGGGGACAGGCCTGCAGAGGAGGGCAGTTGGGGGCCATCAGGCCAGCAGGGGAGGGCAGTTGGAGGTGAGATCAGGCCAGCAGGGGAGGGCCACTGGGGGCGAGATCAGGCCAGCAGGAGAGGGCAGTTGGGGGCGACCAGGCTGGCAGGGGAGGGCAGTTGAGGGACATCATGCCAGCAGGGGAGGGCAGTTGGGGTCGAGATCAGACCAGCAGGGGAGAGCAATTGGGTGCCATCAGGCCAGCAGGGGAGGGCAGTTGGGGGCAAGATCAGGCCAGCAGGGGAGGGAAATTAGGGGTGAGATAAGGCTGACAGGGGAGGGCAGTTGGGGGTGAGATCAGGCCAGCAGGGGAGGGCAGTTGGGGGCGGCCAGACCGGCAGGGGAAGGCAGTTGGGGGCAATTGGGCTATCAGGAGAACAGTTAGGTGTTAATCAAGCCAGCAGGGGAGCAGTTAGGGGGTGATCAGGCTGGCAGGCAGAAGTGGTTAGGGGCAATCAGGCAGGCAGGCAGGTGAGCGGTTAGGAGCCAGCAGTCCCGGATTGTGAGAGGGATGTCCGACTGATGATTTAGGCCCAATCCCACAGTCCGACAGTCCGACATCCCCTGAGGGGTCCCAGATTAGAGAGGTTTCAGGCTGGGCTGAGGGACACCTCTCCCCCCCTCCCCCAGTGCATGAATTTCATGCACCTGGCCTCTAATATCATATTTTAAAAATTGTACAAAAAAAGACCCCGAATAGCCACAGCAATCCTGAGAAAGAAGAACACAATACCAGATATCAAGCTATATTACCAAGCCATGGTTCTCAAAACTGCCTGGTACTGGCACAAGAACAGACATATAGACCAATGGAACAGAACAGAGAGCCCAGAAATAGACTCAAGCCATTATGCTCAATTAATATTTGACAAAGAAGGCAAGAGCATACAATGGAGTCAAGACAGTCTCTTCAATAAATGGTGCTGGGAAATTTGGTCAGATACATGCAAAAAAAAAAAAAAAAAACTAGATCACCAACTTACACCATACACAAAAATAAACTTAAAATGTCTAAAGGACTTAAATATAAGACAGGAAACCATAAAAATCCTACAAGACTCCATAGGCAGCAAAATAGCAGACATATGTCATAGTAATATCTTTACCGACACAGCTCCTAGGGCAATAGAGACTAAGGAGAAAATAAACAAATGGGACTACATGAAAATAAAAAGCTTCTGCACAGCAAAATAAACCATCAACAAAACAACAAGAAAGCCCACTGCATGGGAGAACATATTTGCCAATGATATTTCCAATAAGGGTTTAATCTCCAAAATTTATGGAGAAGTCATACAACTTAACAAAAGGGAGATAAACAATCCAATCAAAAAATGGGCAAAGCACATAAATAGACACTTTTTGAAAGAGGACACACAGAAGGCCGAGACACATATAAAACATGCTCAAAGTCACTAATCATTTGAGAGATGTAAATTAAAACAACAATGAGATACCATCTCACACAAGTCAGAATGGCTATCATCAACAAATCAACAAATGACAAGTGCTGGTGAAGATGTGGAGAAAAAGGAACCCTCCTGCACTGCTGGTGGGAATGAAGACTGGTGCAGCCACTGTAGAAGACAGTATGGAGTTTCCTCGAAAAGTTAAAAATGGCCCTAACTGGTTTGGCTCAGTGGATAGAGCGTTGGCCTGTGGACTGAAGGGTCCCAGGTTCGATTCCAGTCAAGGGCATGTACCTTGGTTGTGGGCACATCCCCAGTAGGGAGTGTGCAGGAGGCAGCTGATCGATGTCTCTCTCTCATGGATGTTTCTAACTCTCTATACCAGTGGTCGGCAAATGGCGGCTCGCGAGCCACATGTGGCTCTTTGGCCCCTTGAGTGTGGCTCTTCCACAAAATACCACGTGCGGGCACGCACGTACAGTATGATTAAAACTTCGTGGCCTATGCGCAGAAGTCAGTTTTCGGCTCTCAAAAGAAATTTCAATCATTGTACTGTTGATATTTGGCTCTGTTGACTAATTAGTTTGCCGACCACTGCTCTATACCTTTCCCTCTCATTCTCCCTTCCTCTCTGTAAAAAATCAATAAAATATATTTTAAAAAGAAGTTAAAAATGGAACTCCCATTTGACCCAGTGATCCCACTTCTAGGAATATATCCCAAGAAACTAGAAACACCAATCAGAAAGGATATATGCTCCCCTATGTTCATAGCAGCACAATTTAAAATAGCTAAGATTTGGAAACAACCTAAGTGCCCATCAGCAGATGAGTGGATTAAAAAACTGTGGTTCATCTACACAATGGAATACTACACCGCTATAAAAAAGAAGGAACTTTTACCATTTGCAACAGCATGGATGGAACTGGAGAGCATTATCCTAAGCGAAATAAGCCAGTCAGAGAAAGATAAATATCTCATGATCTCACTCATATGTGGGATATAATGATCAACATAAGTTGATGAACAAGAATAGATTCAGAGACAAATGGTAGGGGAAGGGGGAGGGGTGGGTTAGAGAGCAACCAAAGGATTTGTATGCATGCATATTAGCATAGCCAATGGACACAGACACTAGGGTGGTAGGGGCTTGTCTGGGATGGGAATGGCTTGGGGGGTGGGGGAGTCAATTGGCAGAAAAGGAGACATATGTAAAACTTTATACAATAATAATAAAAAAAGGAAAAAGAAAAAAAAAGAGTTGTACAACATGTGACCTTCTGTTTCTGCCATCTTTCACTTAGCAGAATGCTTTTTATGTCCATCCAAATTATAGAATATACTGGAAGCCTGGTGCATGAAATTCGTGCACTTGGGGAGAGGGACATCCCTCAACCTGGCCTGCACCCTCTCACAGTCCGTGAGCCCCCATGGGATGTCCAACAGTCCGACATCCTTAGCGCTGCCGTGGAGGTGGGAGAGGCTCCCGCCACCACCGTTGCACTCGCCAGCCGTGAGCCCAGCTCAGGGCTTCTGGCTGAGCAGCGCTCCTCCTGTGGAAGCACACTGACCACCAGGGGGCAGCTCCTGCATTGAGTGTCTGCCTCTGGTGGTCAATGCACATCATAGCAACTGGTCATTCCACCGTTCGGTCGATTTGCATATTAGCCGTTTATTATATAGGATAAGAACTTCATTTTTAATGGCTGAATAATATTCCATTGTGTATACCACAACTTGTTTACCCAACTCAACAACAAAAAGTTGTGCAGTACACCCATGCTAAAGAAAGAGCAATGAAAAATGTAGCATTCTCCATAAGAGCAAATGTGTGTTATAAACAGCATCTAAAGGTATTTATGACACTCTTACAGGCACTATTAGAAAGTTAAAATAAAACATTGTTTTTATTAGATGAATTCAGATAATACAAGATAACATGAATTAAATATTTTCTAAATTTAAATTACCATACTAGATACTGTTTCAAAAGTTCTTGAGATGTTGAGTCTCTTGGAATCATGTCTATTTTATCGGCTTTATTTTTCAGACCAGTTTTAGGTTCACAGCCAGAGCAGAAGGAACAGGCTTCCCTTATACCCTCCACTCCGCACACATGTGCCCTCCCCCATGTCAATATTCCTCATCCCAAATCAGTACATTTGTCACCATCAAAGTTACCCTGATACTTCACTACCACTTAAATCCCTTAGTTTACATTACAGTTCACTCTTGGTGTTGTACATTCTATGGGTCTTGACAAATGAACAATGACATGTATCCATCATTATGGTATCAGATAGAATAGTTTCACTGCCCTAAAAATCGGTGTTCTGCCTACTCAACACCCCCCCTCCTTTCAACCCCTGTCAACCACTGAAATTTTTACTGTCTCCATAGTTTTGTCTTTTCCAGAATTCATATAGTTGGAATCATACAGTGTATGGCCTTTTCAGATTGTTTTCTTTCACTTAGTAATATGCGTTTAAAGTCTCTGCATGTCTTTCCATAGCTTGACTGATCATTTCCTTTATAATACTGAGTAATATTCCATTGTCTGGATGGGCCACAGTTTATTTACCCATTCACCTCCTGAAGGACATCTTAGTTGCTTCCCAGTTTGGACACTTATAAATAAAGCTGCTGTAAGCATCCACGTGCAGCTTTTTGTGTGGACATACGTTTTCATGTCTTTTTGGTAAATGCCAAAAAGCATGATTGCCGGATCATATGGTTGAGTATGTTTAGTTTTGTAAAAAAAAAAAAAAAAAAAGCCAAACTTTCTTCCAAAATGGCTGTAGCATTTTTCATTCCCACACACAGTTAATGAGAATTCTGATTGCTTCACATCCTCAAAACATTTGTTGTTGTCAGTTCTTTGGATTTGGACTATTCTAATAGGTGTAGTGATATCTCATTGTTTCAGTTTGCAGTTCCCTAATGGCATATGACGTGGAGCATCTTTTCATGTGCTTATTTGCCATTTGTATATCATCTTTGGTCAGGTGTCTATTCAGACCATCTCCCCATTTTAAAATTGGGTTGTTTTCTTATTGTTGAGTTTTTAAGAGTTCTTTGTTTATTTTGGAACCCAATCCTTTATTAGATATGTATTATGCAAAGGTTTTTCTGCCAGTTTGCTTAAATTCTCTTTCAATACCATCTGAATTGGCTTTTAGAGTTGAAATTATTACATATTTTTCCTTAATAATGCAAGTAATTTCTTACTTTAAATACATTATAAGTAACAGTTCATGGGAATATTTTTACAGCATTTTTGAATGAAATGATATAGGTAGTAAAAAGTGGCCTTCAATTAATTAGAATTTCTCCTAAAATATTTTCTTATGCAAGAAGAAAACAAGATTAAATTAAGTTCAAGTGGGAGAACTAGAAAACAAAAAAATAATATTTATGGCTTATATAATATACATATTTTTTCTTTCTCATGAAAAAGTCCAAAGATAAGTGTTCTGAAAATGTATGTCAGCTCTGCTCCACAGAAGTCCTTGGGGATGCAAAACTTTCAGCTCAGAGCTCCATTCACCAAGGGGCAGCACTTATCTTCATGGAGATCCAAGTTCCAGGAAGCAGAATGCAGGAGATGATGAAGAGGAAGAGGTATAGGGTGAGTTAACTGCTGCCGTGCCCCCAGCTTTATTAAGATACTAGTGGCCTGGTGCACAAAATTCGTGCATGGGGGGGGGGGGTGTCCCTCAGCCCAGCCTGCATCCTCTCCAAATTGGGACCCCTCAGGGGATGTCTGATTGGGATCGGGCCTAAACTGGCAGTCGGACATATCCTCTCACAATCTGGGACTGCTGGCTCCTAACCGCTCATCTGCCGGCCTGCTCGTCCCCAACTGCCCTCCCCATCGACCTTCTCACCCCCAACTTCCCCACCTTGCCAGCCTGATCACCCACAACTGTCCCCCATGCTGGCCTGCTTGCCCCCAACTGCCCTCCCTTCCTGGCCTGATCACCCCTAACTGCCACTGCCTCAGCCCCGCCACCATGGCTTTGTCTGGAAGGACGTCTGGAAGATCTCCTGGTCTAATTAGCATATTACCCTTTTATTAGTATAGATAATTGACATATAACATTGTGTAAGTTTAAGGTATGCAATGTGATGCTTTGATACATATATATTGCAAAATTATTACCTTGAGATTAGTTAACACCTCCATACCTCCATCACCTGACATAATTACTGAGTTGTGTGTGTGTGTGTGTGTGTGTGTGTGTGTGTGTGTGTGTGTGTGTGTGAGAGAGAGAGAGAGAGAGAGAGAGAGAGAGAGAGAGAGAGAGAGAGAGAGAGAGAGAGAGAGAACTTTTAAGAACTATTCTCTTAGAAATTTTCAAGTATACATTATGGTATTATTAATTCTAGTCACCATACTGTGCCTTACATCCCTAGAAATTATTTATCTTATAACTGGAAATGTGTACCTGTTGAATAGGATATCCCCATTTCAAAATTTATTTTGCTATAAATGAAGGGGAATACTGATATTGGGGGTCAACAAACTTATTCCATCCCTTTGCAATCTTTCTCACTACTGTGTTCTTTCTTTCTTTTACCCATTTTTAAGTCAGGTTTTTATTTTGTATTTTTAAGAGGTCTTTGTATATTTTGATAACAGTCTTTATGAAATATGCCTGTATTATACTGGCCTCAGCCTATGGATATCCAATGCTGCACCTGGACCAGCTCTTGTAGTTCTATTGTGATTGCAAGGCACCCTTCAGCAATAACCAGGAAACTTTGAAAAGATGCAGGTTTATTACTTACAAGACCTAGAAATAACAAGCATGCCTGGGGCCACAGAGCAAGGTTGTAAAGACAGAGAACATGAGCCTGGGCCTGGAGTTCTGCTTTCATTAGGGTCAAGGGTGGAGGCGTAGGGTTTCTTGAGCTCATTCTTTATTGGTGAATTTAAAACATAAGAATGGGCCCTGGACAGTGTTGCTAACTGGTCAGAGCATCATTGGTGCACCAAAGGGTGGCAGGTTAGATTCCCAGTCAGGGCACATACCTAGGTTGCAGGTTCGATCCCCCAGATGGGGTGCATATGGGAGGCAAGATCAGTTTCATACTCACATTGATGTTTCTTTCTCTCTCCCCCCACCTCCCTCTCCCTCTCCCTTCTTCTTTCCCTAGAATCAATGAAGAAAACATACCCTACAATGAGGATTTAAAAAATCATATAAAACATAAGAATGGGAATTTAAAATTTAACTCTTTACACTCGCTTGCTTTTTTCTCGATTCCTTTATTCTACTCAGGATTTAATTTTTTAAATACCCCAGATTTTACAAAGCATGGCAGTAGAATAAAAAACTGGAGTTTCTTTTCATACAAACTTATTTATTTGGATTTTTTTATATTTCAAATTATTGATACATTCAAAGAGTAATTTTAATCTCTATAATTTTTCATGGTGTGATATTTTTTGAAACATTCACCCACATGAAGACCTGGTTTACATTCACATGTTTCGCAAATATAAATCGTCTCTCTTCTTCCTCCTTTGATTTTTCTGTTAGAACAAACAACACAATCTTTGTGTTTTTTGTTAGGGTGAGGTGTGATTATATGGAACTTTCCATCTAAGCGTTGCTCTAAGTTAGTGGATAATAATCTACCCCTGGAAGTTAGTGTTCCATCTCTGAATTCTCCAACAAGATCATGTTCTAGTTTCCTAATAAATTTCACATACATTATCGGTTTTTCATTTTTTCTTTTTTGGCATCAGTTGAGACGGCATTTACATTTTACTTGTCCTTTCATGCTAATGAAAACAAGAAAAGATACTGGAAAAATAGACAAAAATCCCCCTTCCCCCCACTGTGAAACTATGTGTCGAGTGTGGCTCGACATACGAGCTGCTACCGATGCTAACCGTGTCGAGTCACACTCGACATACGAGTGCAAAAGGTTAAAGCATGGGAAGACAAAACAAGTGGACCACATGGGCAGTTCCTGAAATCAACAAAGAGCTCTAAAACAAAGGAGCCTCAGTGGGGGCGGTAGCCTGGCTCTTTTTCTAGCACTGTGGCTGGCAATGTGTTCATCTGAGATAGCCAGGCTTTGAAGTGGATGCCCATTGAAGTGGATGCCTTGCCTGGCAATCGGAGATTAAGTTAGGCACTTGCATTATAAAAATGAAAAAAAAAATCATCAGGGTTTACACTACAATGCCTTTTGGAATTATTTCCTCTCCTCTTAGTCTATGGCTTGTCTTATTCTCTTGAGGAATCATTGCTTTTACTAAGAAAAATAAATTTATTGCAGCATAATCCTAATATATAAAAACCCAGGGTCTGTAACATCCAAAACAACCAAAGGCTTGACTGCCACCGCTGCGGGTGCCCTGACCCAGCACTGACTGCCGAGGGGGCTGCGGATGTGGCCCAAAGAGAGGCCTGGAGAGAAGAGCAGGGTCTGATCCGTAGCCTCTGTGGCAGTTTGATCAGCACTTGCCTCTCTCTTTCGCTCCAGGCCTGGCCAGCAGCCAAGCCTCTCTTTCTCTTGGGCCTCCAGTGGGGCTGCTGATCAGCCCTGCCTCTCTGATCAGGCCCGTTGATAGGCCTGGAGACACTGACTGGCATAGAAACCGACCAATCAGAACCAAATCTGGGTGAACTGTGAAGGCAGAACCTAAGATGGGGGCTGAGGAGGGGTTTTAAGGGCAACAGCTATTTGGTGTAAGGTGTAAGAAAGTGGTTCAATTTTTTAATGACCAGTTTGGCAGTATAGTGCATATGGCTGGCTATCAGTCCAGATATAGGGATTATGTATTTTTGTCTTCCAAGAGCAACTCCTCTTGATGAAAAAGGCTCCCCCCCCCCCATTTAAGCAATCTTATCCTATATAATCTATCTATACTACTAAAAGGGTAATATGCTAATTAGACCAGGTCGACTGGCCATCTTCCCGACATATGACTTCCTTCCGGACAAAGCCATGGTGGTGGGGGCTGAGGCAGAAGCTGTTAGGGGAGGGCAGTTAGTGGTGATCAGGCAGACAGAGGCAGTTAGGGACGATCAGGCTGGCAGGGGAGAGCAGTTAGGGTCAAGATCAGGCTGGCAGGGGAGGACCATTGGGGGTGAGATCAGGCTGGCAGGGGAGGGCAGTTAGGGGTGATCAGGCAGGCAGGCAGATGCAGTTAGGGATGATCAGGCAGGCAGGCAGGTGAGCAGTTAGGAGCCAGCGGTCCCAGATTGTGAGAGGGATATCTGATTGGAGAGGGTGCAGGCTGGGCTGAGGGACCCACCCCCCACCCCCCTCCCCGTGCATGCCACTAGTTTCAAGATCTAAAGTTAGCAGACAAAGCTTCTTTTGTTTTGTCCTATTGTCATGATGATAAGTTTGTTTCTCAATAGAATAATAATTAATATTTAAGTGAGAAATGATGTAGAAATTTGATGTGTATTTAGCTGGGAAAATGTGGCTGATAAATAATGAATAAACATGAGCCCTAGGTAACATTTAGAAATATTTTTTTGGAACATTTATTTGATAATATGACAAATATTTTAAACTGAAGGCCTGATGCACGATATTCATTTAAGGGGCTCGGCCCTCACAGCCCTGGCTGCCTTGAGGCCCCACAGCCCCACGGCCCCGCCCACTGATCATTCTGGAAGGTAGTCCGGAAGGTTGTTCCAGAAGGTTGCTCTGCCATCAGGTCTAATTAGCATATTAGCTCTTTATTATATAGGATGTTTGGTAACATGAAAGTATTTTTTTATTATTTTTTTTTAAACCTCAGTTTTCTTTGTTTTTCTTTTTTTTTTTTTTTTTTAGTATATTTTATTGATTTTTTTACAGAGAGGAAGGGAGAGGGATAGAGAGCTAGAAACATCGATGAGAGAGAAACATCGATCAGCTGCCTCTTGCACACCCCCCACTGGGGATGTGCCCGCAACCAAGGTACATGCCCTTGACCGGAATCGAACCGGGGACCTTTCAGTCCTCAGGCCGACGCTCTATCCACTGAGCCAAACCGGTTTCGGCATGAAAGTATTTTTTAAATTCCCCTGTTAGATAAAGTATTCAGAAGGCCAGTGAAATATTACAGTCTGTGTGTCCCTAAACAGGTGAACTAGAAAATGTTCAAAATGGTTTTAAAATTCTCTTCACTTTATTAAATACTGCAACATCTCATGGCCCAAAGCCCCAAAGCTGACTTGGCTAGCAAGCAGAAAAAAAATTCAAGTTCCTTATTTATCATGTTGTAAGGAAAATCCTTTTAAAAGCACATGTTGCTTTTATAAAAGTTAACACATAAATGACTACTTCATAATTCTAAAATTCTTTTATTTCTCATTAGGAGCATCCAGCATTTCTGAAAATGACAACTATAACCGTGGTAGACTTTGTGTTCTGCTTCTGAATGCTAAAAGTAGAAACAGCCCAGACAGCATGGTTCAGTGGTTAAGTGTCGAGCTTTGAACCAGAAGATCAGAGTTTGATTCCCAGTCAAGGCAAATGCCCTGGTTTCGGGCTCCAACCCCAGTAAGGGGGTGTGCAAGAGGCAGCCAATCAATGATTCTCTCTCATCATTTATGTTTCTCTTTCTCTCTTCCTCTCCCTTCCTCTCTGAAATCAATAAAAATATATTTTAAAAACTAAAAGCAGAAACAGAACTGGGATTCACTAATAATTTTTCTTTAGCTAAAATTCCCATCCCCACCCTAGTTTCATAGTTGTGGAAATCACTGTAATATATGGCACTTTAATGAAGGACTTTTTGAGTTAGCTGTCAGCCTTTTCAGGGATGGCCTTCATGCTTTGTCCAAATTATGCCTTTCCACAGAAGCCCCCGTCCAATCATTTGGGGTTATGAAGACCCAGTGATTTTGGCCCTACACTGGCCAACTAACTCTACTGGCCATTCAAACTCCAGAGTGTTTTACAGGGTCAGCTGAGGTTATGGTTGTTACCCAATCTTGCTTTTTTACCTTTACTTCCACAAACCAGTCCCAAGGATACAACCAAATAAACACAGCACATACTAAACTTGACCTCAGAGTCTGCTTCTCAGAGAATCTAAAGGATGAAATACTTTTATCTTCCCTGGGAGCTTTCTGCATTGTTTCCAACTCAACATGCCCCAAGGTAAGTGTATCACCTGTCTCCAAAGTTTCTTTCCCATTGTTATTTCCTGATACCTGAGAATAACACGTGTCTTTGGGTTATTCTCTATAGAAAATAGTGTGTGTTTTTTTCACTCTTCCATTGTCATTTCCCTACTTCCAAATAGGCATCATATTTTATAATTATTTTTCAAATGCAACATTCTTTTCTGTTTCTACTGCTAGAACTAATGTCTGGGTCCTTATGTACTATATTTGAGTTACTTTCCTATTCTGGTCCCTCCTACATATTATTTATAAATCAATTTTCCTAAATCATCCTATATAATAAAAGCCTAACATGCAAATCAACTGAATGGTGGAACAAACGGTGGAATGACCGGTCACTATGATGCTCACTGACCACCAGGGGGCAGACGCTCGATGCAGGAGCTGCCCCCAGCCCACAGGCCCCAGGCCAGCCAAGGCTCGTTCTTTGTCTCTTCATGGGCCCTTCGAATTGGACCCTTTCCCCATTTTATGACCCTGTGCTTTTCTAATTGGTCACTCTTTTGCAGAATATCAGTTTCAAAGTCCAAAATTCACATGGTGCCCTCCTCTTTTTTCTCTCCCATATCTTACAACATTCCTCTATCTCCTGTAAAAATATGTTTTCCTTCTTCCTGGCATCTGTTGACATTTCTCTATCCTCTGTGAAAGTATCTTTCCTTCTTCCCAGTACTCTGTGATTTTTCTTTATCCTCTGTGAGTGTATGCCTTCTGACAGCTCCAAGCCCTCACCTATGCATGGACCCTCTTTATTCCCTAAACCTGCCTATTTTGTCCCTAGAATTCCTTTCAGTAGCATTTTAAGATGCAATTTACAAAGTAACAATTAAGTTTTGATATTTTTTAAGTAAACATTTCATATTCTAAAAATGCTTAATATTACTACTGGTTTCTTCAAATCAGGATGCACATAACTTTTTGGCAGCTAGACATACTACCAGAATTAAGAAAGCTATTAGCAAGAGGGCCCTCAGAACTACATGTTAGATTCTCTCAGTGGATAACTGCAAATGTTAGGGAACAAAATAGTGTTAATTTGAGGAAGAATACTCTGGGGAAAATTCTTCTTTTCACCATTTCCTAAAGAAAGCTATTGTTTTTAATGCCATGAAACAATAACATGTGTAAAATCAGACACCTGGAATTTTGTATTTTAGTCTAAGAATCTGTAAGAGTTAAGATCATTAGAATTACCCCACAACTCTGTCTCCTTAGGATTTCATCTTGTTGAATCATCTGAACTTCAAAGGTTAATAGAACAAATAAGCATTTTTGTTTCATGAGGAAATAATGAAATTATACAGCTATTGTGATACATGCACAAAAGAAATTTCTCCCTTTTGTTATGGGAGAGTCTGCCTTATAGTTTAGCCTACTTAAGTTGACACATTACAAAGCCACCACTTTTGAAAAAAAATTTTAGTATCTACAATCTAAGTTGAGTCTAAGTAGTTATTGACAATATCCCCTAAAGATATTAACTGTATGAAATAATTGGAGATGTTGAAAAAAACCAGGTGCCCAGTAGGGAAGAATGTGAACCCTGTTCACAACTGTAGTAGAAATATATAAATATATAATGTTCTCACGGACCTTTCCAAGGAAGTTGTACTGTAAGGAAAGAAAATGACATTTGTGGCAGACTGCTGATTATTCCCTTTTGTAGTAGTTTGGCTCCCAATTTTTATCTGGACCTTTGACCACCCAGAAAAAAGGCTATTAGTTGTGGCCAGTAGACTAAGTTCTGTTTATTGGGATGAAAGTCTAAGTAGTGTATGCAATTTCTGGGATATGTTCCCAAGGGAAGGAGCACACCCTTCCTCTTCTTTTTTTCTTTTCTTCTTTCATGCCAGGTGAAATGAGCATGTGATGGATGGTGCTGTAGCAGTTAATTTTGAATTATGAGGATTAGCTTAGCAATGGAGATCAAACACATCAGAGCAACAAGATGGAAAAAACTTGGCTCCCTCATATGGGAGGACCTTGTATCACCTACCTCCAAACATTCATGTTGATCAAAATTCTGACTGTTGCCTAGATATAAGTACTATTTCCTCTTCAGAAAGTTACATGAAGGCTATAGAATCATTTTAATAAGATTTTATTTATTTATTTTTTTGCTTTTAGATTGTTGTGAATAAAGGTTTCAACCATTTTTTGTGTATCTATTTTGTTAACATTAATAACCAGAGGATGTAGGTTATAGCCATGGAACAGAGTTAGGTTAACTAGTTTAGACTAGGATCAGATATGTAATCGTGACTTAATTCCTATAAATTAGTTAATATAATCTACATATAGATGTTTGTCTTATCTTGTAAGAGCCAGGATTTTATATATTTTTACCCTGGCTGGTGTGGCTCAGCTGATTGAGTGTCATCCCATGCACCAGAAGGTTGCTGGTTTGATTCCCAGCCAGGGCACATGCCCAGGTTTCGGGTTCAATCCCCAGTCAGGGTGTGTGTGTGTGTGGGAGGCAAGCGATCAATGTTTCTCTCTCACATTGATGTTTCTCTCTCTAAAAATCAATAAAAAATATTTTTTAAAAAAATAAACATATTTTTCATAAATTTATGTATTCATTGTGCTTATTAAAATTGTTTTTATTACAGTTATTTTAAGAAAGTATTATTTTAAAAATGTCTCTTAACTAAAACCATTTCACTTAAGTTTTGCAAAGATCACAAGTGTACATTTTTGGTCTATTTGTAGAATTGCTACTCTTCTTACTTTTACTTTTGTAGAATAATAACTGGAAATATTTAAGTTTTTAAACAAGTTTTAATTTCTAATTTTAAAAACCTTCCTTACTGCTCTGTTCAGATTCTCTCACTACAATTTATTAAGAACTGACCTTCATGTTGACAACAAGGAGGTCATTTGATGACCTTGAGAAGGTGGAGGAAGCCAGTTTGGACTGAGATGGGGGAAGAATGTGAAGAAATGGAGGTTGTGCCTATGCATAACTGTTTCCACAAGTTTTTCTGGGAAGTCATTTCATATGTTAATGAGAAAGAGTGGGTGAGAGGGGATTCCAGGAGCAATTTAACTCAACAACCAAAGTGCCACTATTCTATCAAGGCATGGTGCTACCTCCTGTAAGGATACTAAAACCTGAGTCCTAAATGCTTGGCACCTGAACAATCCAGGGTGAAATAGGAAACATGATAGTTTCACAAACATATAGGTACAGTATCAAACGCCATTGCAGAAGTGAAAATGTGAGGAAAAGGAAGGATACATCGCTTTTACTTGGGTTAAATGAGGACTTCATGGAGGAGGTAGAAGTTACTTAAGGTTTTTGCTCTGTAAGTCAGTGTCAAGGTCGTCTTCGCAAGGAGGCCTGATCATTATGTCTCATAATGAAGTTTTTGTGTGTGTGTGTGTGTATGCTTGTCGCCAACACTGGGCAGGATCTAGAGTAGTGCCTGGCACAGTCACTCAATATTACATCATTATAATAAAAATAATATGGTAACTCTAAGTATTGACTGCTTGAGTTTATAAATGAACGCATGTATGCATTAATGGCAGTGAGCTTCTCGGGGCGGTGGACCTTGTCTTGCTCATCTTTGGACGCCGGGCTCGCGGTGGGGGTGCAGTGTACAGTCCCGGCAATTCGCTGTGCTCTCCTGATTTCTCAAGATCACCGCGTCCGACCAGCCTCAGAGTCCCCGGGGCCAGCCAGCCTGGCCCGGACAGGCATCTAGGTCCCAGCCCCGGGCCGGGAGTGACGACTCCGGGCGGCAGGGGGCGCCGGCGCGCGGCCGGGCTCGCCGCGAGCTCCCAAGCACCACCCCGCGAGAGGCCGACCGCTGCCGACGCCATGCGGGCGCTGCTACCGCTGCTGCGCACCGGCTGGGGCGGTCGCGCGGGCGCCCTCGTCGTCCGCCTGCGGGAGGGAGCGACCGCTGGGCCCGGGCCGCGCCGCGCCATGGCCACGTACCGCACGGAGGAGCGCGGCCAGCCCCTCTCGCCCGGTTACCGCCTCTTCTTCAGTAAGTACCTGGCAGGGCCCCGCCGCGCGGCGGCGGCTTAGGCTCGGGTATAGCCTGTGCCCCCGCGCAGCCTTCCTGCCTTCCTCCCGCCCTCCTTCCTTGGGGCCCTCCATGGTGGCCTCGCGGTCCAGACCGCCTTCCTGCGCACGGCGGCCCGCGCCGAGCCACCGGAGCCGCCTGCGAGGTGAGCGGCGGCCGTCCCCGAAGGCGGGCGCAGAGACGCAGCGCGGCCAGTGGCGCCCCCGCCCGCCCGCGTCGCGCGCGCGGTCACCCCGCCGCGCCCCGCAGCCTTCAGCCGACTCCGGGCCGCCGATCGGTTCCCTGCGGAGGTGAGGAGGGGGCGGCGCGGAGCCCGCCCTCTCGCTGCGCGTAACCGAGCTCCTCCTCGGGAGGCTGGCTGCCTGCTGTTGGAGAGGCGGGCGGGACCGAGAAGTCTAGCCCAGCGGTGCTTCGTCGGGGAACTGATGATCTCCCGGAATCAAGTATTTACACTCACAGGTTTCCACCTTGAATGAGACCCACGCTCCACAGCCTCACTGGCTCCAGGGGAGCCCCCCGCCCGTCCCCAGCGTGCGCAGGCCCAAGCCCGGAGGGCGAAGGACTTTCTGGGCGCTGAACTGGCCGACCAAGACGGGAAAAGACCCAGGTCCCCGTTATTCTCGCTTTTCTTTGCACCCAGATATTTCTCTGTGGAGTCCCCTATAACCTGAAAATAGCAAAGTTGGTAGCGAGGCCGACATGCTTCATTGCCCTCAGAGCCCCTAGGGTTTGGGGGTGGAGAGGAGTCCTTTTTTCTGTGAAGTCGGCTTAGCAGCATCCCCCCCTGTTAGGAGCATCAGCTCCAGAGTGTCAGACCTAAGCTCGAATCCTTCAGCTCATAGCTTTGGCCCCAGACAAGTTTCCAAACTTGCTTAAGCCTTGGTTTTCCTCCTCTGTAAACTAGGGCTATAAGAATCACATGGCACACCGTATGTAAAGTGATTAGCCATAGGTCTAGCATGTACATTACTATGATAATACCTGTAATCATGGTCATGATTGATACCTGTAATTTATAAACTATTTGCACATACCTGATCTGAGCTTAGGGTTGAGGAGTGGTTTATGGCAGAGAAAACTGAGCTTGCCTGAGGTCTTGTGATTATAATGCAACGGGCACTAAAATCCCCATTTTCTTAAAATTGGTTGCTTGTCCCCTCCATGCTACATACATGTTCTTTTTCATCCTTGTTTGGGCAAGACTGACCGGGCGGATAGGAGCCCTCAATGAGAAGTCCCACCTTTCTGCATGGCTTGTGTTCCAAAAGGTTACAGTAAGATGATTATTGGGAACAGTTTTTTTCATAGAAAGTGGTATAAAATGGCAGTTAGGTTTTTAAGCAGATAAAGGCATCTCTAAGGCATGATATGGTGAAAGTATTCTAGATTTGCCCTAAGTACAGTATTAATAATAGACAAAAAACAGTCAATAAATATTTATGAAGTAAGCTCAGCACTGTTAGGCATGGCATTGAGGAGATTGTTATGAGCCCTGCTCTTGAGATTCATGACATCAGCATAATTAGTTAAGGAGAATATAAAAACACTATAACAAATATTCTGTTTGAATGTTAGTTGAGAAAAAACAGCCTTGAGGAGCCTGTTGGAGCACATGGCGTAGGTGACAAGCTCTGGCTTTGGAATGGGGCGTCCCAGGCCTTAAGCCTGGCTCTGCCACGTGCTCACACTATGTGCTGTTGGGCAGGTGATTGCTTCATTTCGTTCTCACGGGGCCAGTTTACTAGTAGCTGTAAAATGAAGCAGTTGGCCTAACAGTGATCTTCAAGGTCCTTCTCAGCACTGATATTCTTTGAAGGCATTGGATGACTGATAGATATTCTAACAGCCTCTATTGAGGCAAAGCCTCTATTTGGGCATTTCTGAGGCTGTATTTTATATTGGCCGCTCACTGTGTATTTAAGACTTGTGATTTTTCTGTAACTAGCATGCCACAAATAGAATATTTTTTTCACTCTGTTAGGAAAAAACAGAAAAGAAGAAAAAAATGTTTTACTGAGATAAATGGGCAAGAATTGGAAGAAAGGGGAGTGTGGTTTTGGAGAGGAGCCAGATGGTGAGAGAGTAATTGGAAGGTAGGTTGTTGAAACAATTTCTGAGCTAAACGCCAGATGGCATCCTTGGCCTAGGACTGTTAATACTTGCTGGAAGGGGTAGGACAAAGTGAAAGGAAGCCCCTTTAGGGTAAGGGGGTAAGGGGAAAGCAGTAAACAAATAGCTCTTTGTAAAGATGGTCACAAGTGAGATATTTTTAATTCTGATGGTACCTGTATGCAGTTCTATCTCACTTCAAAGAAACACATGCATATAGCACTACTTGGCTGGAAAGTGTTCAGCATTATGAAGGCGGAATCATTCCCCACATTTCCAGATATATCTGTAATACCAGTGCAGTGGGAAGTAGACCATTTTTTAGCTTAATGTTTCTCAGCTGCCATTCAGAGGAATCAGAATAAGTGATTGATGTAATACTTTCCCCCCCTTTTAATTGGTGTGGAACTTGATAGAAACAGTATTAAAGTAAGAAGACACAAGTGCATCCTGATGGAATCGGCAGGCCACTTGGTGCCAGTCCTGGCACTGTTAGTAACTTTGTGTGTGGCCTGAGTGAGTCATTTAACCTTTCTGTACCTGATTTGATTTAACCATGGAAAGAAGAGATTGGACTAGATGATTATTTTTCAAACTGTACTTACAGTTGAGCACAAGCAAACCATGGGTGTTACCGGGTTTTCTTTTAAAAAGGTCTTCATGGTTTAATAAATTAGCAGAACACTTCCCATTTAATTGCCTCTTAAAGTTCTGGGAATTCTGATGTCACTTGTCCCAAACTTTGAACCCCAGTGTCCCGGTTTCTCAGAACATTTGTTAATATCTTAGTGACTCCTAGCGTTTCAGGGAATTTAGTTTGGGACATGTTGATTGAGATGATTTCTGAAACTTCCAGAAGCAAGTCTAGACTGTTTCTACAACACAATGCTAAGCCAAAACGCTTAGGTCGTAGGCCTGGCTTGATTATCCTGGGTATCTGAAAAATGGGGATACCAGTAATAATTTTATAAAGTTGCTGTGGCAGTTAAATGAGACTGTATATAGATATTTAATATGTTATTTCCTTTCCCATTTGACTTTAAAACATAAAATCAAAATTCTTACATCATTCTGTGAAAGGTGAAAACAGTGGAATGTGGATAAAATTGAATATTTTGAATCTATTTCAATTTATTAATTTGTAGGTCTCAAGAGTTTTTTAATTCTTGCTGCCCTGCAGTCTTGAATTAATTGTAAAGTCATAATGCAATTTATACTTATTACATGGGGCCAAAGACTACATGTCAGCATTCCCCTTTGATAGCCTGCATATTTTGCTTGTTTTGTTTCATTAATAACTTGAAAATGTGCTGTTTTAGATTTTTAAAATTTCTCAAAGGATGGGGAGAAAATGTACTTTTCATAATTTGGATTTTTATTACTATGGGGTAGGCAGCTGGTTCACTTACTGAAACAGTGCTATGGATAATTGCATGTATTTAGCATGAGGATGAGTCGTGCAGTTCTTTATCAGTGAATTTTTTTTATCATTTATAGTTAGCATGTGCTTATGTTGAAATTACTATATGGTTTTTTTTTAAATACATTTTTATTGATTTCAGAGAGGAAGGGAGAGAGAGAAAGAAACAGAAACATCAATCATGAGAGAGAATCATTGATCGGCTGCCTCCTACTACACTCCCCCCCCCCCCCCCCCCCCCCCCAAGGAGGAACAGGCCTGCAACCTGGGCATGTGCCTCCCACCAGGAATTGAACCGTGACCTCCTGGTTTATAGGTCAACACTCAACCACTGAGGCACACCAGCGGGGCTAGGTTTTCTTTTTTAAGTTCATTTGAGTAATAGGTAGAATCTGTCATTGACTGTACCGTACATGGACCTCATAAACTTTACTATGAAGAATTCACAATATATGTGTTTGAGTCTTAAATATATGAGCTCCTGTAACCTTTTTTATAAAGTTGGCCCATATCGTAGAAGTTGAATTGACACAATAGAACTTAATTGTTCTTGTGTGAATGTAGAAAATTATATTTACTTGGTTTTCGTCATTACTAAAATTTCCAGTAAAAATCTCTCTAAGTGGTTTCAATAATAGTATGTTATAGTATGTTGGTCCTTGGCATACATGAGGCTATTAGTGGTATATAAATAAAATCAGATATAAGTTTCTCATCCTTTTCAATTTTCTCACTTGCTAATCCAAGTAATAAACTTTTCATCAACTTACTGTTATGAAAGAAAACTATATAGGTAACTTAAAACTGATAGAATAAAATTTCATTTCAGTCCAGTTAAAGGGAGAGTTTTGACACTGTTTATTAATATCCATTATATTTTGTTTGGTCTGATAGAATTCATTAGGTTATTCCTAGGGAGGCAGCCGGTTTTTGACAAGAGCGAGTACCTAGACAAGGTACCAGGGTGACTAAAATTGTTTATTTTATCTCCCTTCAAATAAATATCCTTTCAAAGTGATAGTAATTAATAAACAAGATGCCCCTAAAACAACAAACAAGGAGCCATCAGAAGAAAAACAGATGGAGGTTTGGTTCTTGATGAAGCAATGTAGTGGAAGCCCCACCTGAAGTGTATGTGCTGAAGGGTGTACTGTAGGAAGAAGCTGGACTGATTTGCATGGACTTTAGGTCACGGATGGGTTGATTTGATGTCATAGGATCTCAAGAACACGAGAGTGATGTGGAGCTTAACAGAGTTTTATTATGGAATAGCACACAGATGTTTACCCTGCAGACATGGGGCTGGAGGAAAGGGCTAATTCCTTCTATAGAAAGTGAAGAAAATGTTTGGGGGAAGTCAGACAACCTGATGATGTTGCTGCCCCAGCAGAGCTGTCTTTGTTCTGGCCAAGTAGAATGTTAGCAACCCATGCCCTACCTGTACATGTCCACAGGAAGCTGGCCTTCAACAGGCCTCTCCCATGTATGTACACATCAGTTGTTTTCCAATCAGTTTTGCTAGTCTCTTATTCTTAAACCAGAGGCCCAATGCACGAAGATTCGTGCAAGAATGGGCCTTCCTTACCCTGGCTGCTGGCACTGCCTTTGCTCTGGCCAGAGCTGCCTTTCCACCTTCCCACGCTGCCCAGAGGCCTGGAGCGGCTGGGACGGTGCGGAACGCCTGTGTTGCGAGCGTCCCGCCCTGCCCCCGGCCGCTTGGTGCCTGCATATGCAAATTAACCCACCATCTTTGTTGGGTTAATTTGCATACTCCTGATTGGCTGGTAGGTGTCATGAAGGTATGGTCAATTTGCATCTTACTATTTTATTAGAGTAGTTGTAAACCAGATAGTCAAAGATCACCTTCAGTCAGGCTTTCTTCACTGCTGCTCTACCAAACAGCTTTTGTCAAGGCCACATGTGACAAATTTAATGATCAGTTTTAAGTTTTTATCTCTTATGACCTTAAGGGTACTTTTCACAGTCATCACTTTTTCATCTTTATTTTTTGCCTCTTAGTTGTTCTATTTTGATGGCTTGTCCTTTCAGCAGTCTGCCCTGCTGGATCCTCCTGTAATTTTGAGCTTTAACCTTTGAAATGCTCCAGGGCTCATTCCTTAGCACACTTCTCTAACTGTTCTCTCTCTCTCTCTCTCTCTCCCCCTGCCCCCCTTCCCTTCCTATTTCCCTCCTTTCCTTCCTCCCTCTCTGGCAGGGGTTGGTGAACCTTTGCTGTGAGGGGGTCACATAGTAGGTGGACTGTGGGCAGGCCATACAAGTCTCTATGTCACAGCTAGTCAACTCTGCTATTGTACTGCAAAGCAACCAAAGATAAGTAAAAGTATGGGTATGACTATGTTCCAGTGAAACTTTATTCACTGATATAAAACAGGCCGTGGGCTGTATTTGGCCCAGAGTTGGCTGACTTTTGCTATTACTCTAGCTGATCCCATCTAGTCCCATAGCTTTAGCTACCATCTGTGCCTCCCAGATTTGTAACGTTTAGCCCCAGTCTCTTGAACACAGAATTTACTCATCCAGCCTTCCACTCTGTATCCTACTTAAATGTTTACGAAGCATCTCAAGGTTAACATGTACAAACCAGAAATCCTGACCCCCCTCCCATTCCTGCCTAACTGTTTTCACATCTATAACCAGTAACCTAGGAATCGTTCTTGTTGCCTCTTACTTTGACCCCATGTTAGTTCATCAGTCTCTTCCCTTAGCTCTGCTTTTAAATGTATCCAGAAGACAATTACATCTCTCCACTTCCACCCCTGCCACTTTTTCCATGTCACCATCATCTTTCACTTAGCCAGTAGCTTCCTGCTTCCAGCCTTGTCCCCCTATAGTCTGCTTTCCACACACAAGTCACCTTGACCCTTTTAAAATGTAAGTCAGGTAATGACCAGACTCTGCTCAAACCCCAGTAGCTTTCCATTTCACTCAAAATAAATTTTAAATATTTACCATGTGACCTAGTACTCGGCTTCCTCTCTGAATTCATCACTCACCACCCTTCCCTTTGATCATGTGTTCTGCCATCCTGCCTCCTTGCTGGTTCTCAGAAATGCTGTGCATATTCTTGCCTCAGCGCTCTGTGCTTGCTGTGTGCCTGCAGTGTTCCTCCCTACCTGTCTGCTTGACCACTTCCTCACTCCATTCAGCTCTGTGTTGCGTGTGACCCATCAGAGAGATCTTTCATGGCCTTTCAATGTAATAGTTTCCCCTTCCACTATTCACTCTTTTCTTTCCCTGATTAGTTTTCCTTTATGGTTCCTCTTGTGCCTGATATCCTAAAAACATACTCATTTTCATTGCTTTTGTAAATCCTTCTCCCCCTGAATATAAGCTCCTTTAGAGCAGGGTTTGTACATCTAGTACATAAAAGAGTGGTTGGTGTAATATTTGTGTTGAGCAAATATTTACTGCATGAATGAATTTATGGAGACCTTATAAATTAAATGGGGAAAGAAGAAAAAGAAGAGAACTCGAATTTTAAAAAGTCAAATGAGTGTCCTCTGAGATTTTAGAAGCTGTTGCATCCATTAAAAAGGAAGAGGAGGCTATAAAGAAAAGGCAAAGAACAAGAACTCTTGGAAATTACAGTATGGTTGTTGAGACAACTCAATAGAAGTTGTAGTGGGTTGAATAGTGTTCTGTTGTTTGAAGCCACCAAGTTTGTGATAATTTGTTACGTTAGCCCAAGGAAATTAATACAGAAAAGTTTGAGTAAAGCAATCTACCAAAAAGTTTGAACAAAATGTCAGAAAAAAAAAAAAGAGGTTTGACTGGAACACATTCCAGAAGGAAGACAGACAGAATGCAGAAGAAATTATCAAAGGGGTGATATAAGAGATCTAAAAATTTAAGGACCCAAGTATTCTAAGTTCCAGACAGAATTGTGAAATCTCAGAAAACAGACTATAAAGAAGATCCTAATAAAAGTCTTGTGACAGGGCCAGGGAGGGAGGGAGAACAGGTCACTTGAAAGGGAATGAGAACTAAACTGGTGTCTGACTTATCAGCAACACCGAGTGCTTGATGACTGGAGTATTGCCTCCCAAATTCTGAGAGAAAATAATATTCTTCCTAGAATTCTCTCCCCAGACAACCATTAACCTAGAGTGAAGATTGAATGAAGACTTGGGACATTTACCTCACATCTCTTTGTTACAGAACACAAGTTAGAGATATGCTTCTGTAAAACAAGTAAACAAACCAAAAATGATGAATGAATAGGATCCAGAAAAGCAGTAAATCTTAGCTGGAGACCATAGAAGCAAAATCTTAGGATGCCAAGCAAGCATTCAGTCCAGGTATCAGCAGGAGGTTAGGTTTCCACAGGGAGCTGTCTGGGTAGAGAGAATTCCGTAGTTTGATGATGTCTGTGAGGCATTAAAACAGTTTATAGAAATGATTATGATTCACAATGGAAGAAGGGTAATTAGAAGCACAGGGCAAAATACAAGCCGAACAAGAAAGGAAATTTAATTTTAACATTCTTCTTGGCTAAAAATCAACACATCAACAGTGCTTCTCAAACTTCCCTGAACGTAAGAATTATTTGGGTGTGCTAAAAATACAGATATCCAGATTTTTCTCCTTAAGTTCCTGATTCACTAGTATGAATGAAACCAGGGTCCGGAGATCTGTTTAACAAGCACTCCAGTTTTTTCTTATCCTTAGAAAAATTTTGGAAATACAGTTGACACTTGGACAACATGGTAAGAGTTAGGGATACCAACTCCCATGTGGATTTCTGCAAAATCAGAAATCTGCATGTAACTATTGACTCCCCCAAAACTTTACTAATAGAGCCTTACTGATAACATAAACTAGATAAGCGCATATTTGTGTTATGTGTATTATGCATCATATCCTTACAATCGAGTAAGCTAAAGAAAAGAAAAAGCTATTAAGAAAATCATAAGGCAAATACATTTATAGAATTTTTTTATATGATTTTATTGATTTTAGGAAGGGAGCGGGAGAGAAAGAAACGTCAGTGAGATAGAAACATCAACATTGATCCCCTGCCTCCTGCACACTCCTTGCTGGGGATTGAGCCCGTAACCCAGGCATATGCCCTGACTGGGAATCAAACTGACAGCCTCCTGGTGCATGGGTTGATGCTCAGTCCCTGAGCCATACCGGCCAGGCTATGTTATTTTTTTTGGGAAAAATATCTGCTTATAAGTGGACCTGCTCAGTTCAAATTCGTATTGTTCAAGAGTCAACTTTGTATGAAAATAGGAAAAGCATAGAAAATTTAATATTAGAATATAGAACATTTTATCAGCCTTGATATGAAAATATAAAAGTTCAGGAGACACATTTCCGGTTCTTATAAGTGTATTTCTAGTATCACATGATCTCACTCATCTAGGGGAAATAATGAACAACATAAACTGATGAACAAAAACGGACCCGGAGACAGGGAAGCATCTATCAGACTGTCAAACCTCAGAGGAAAGGTAGGGGAGGGTGGGGGTAAGGGGGAGAGATCAACCAAAGGACTTGTATGCATGCATATAAGCCTAACCAGTGGTCACGGACAACAGGGGGGTGGGGGCATGCGTGGGGAGGGGTTTGGGGTGGGAATAGGGGAATGAGGACAAATATGTGATACCTTAATAAATAAATTTAAAAACACACAAAAACCAAAAAAAATTCAGGAGACAATAACTAGGAGTGAGAAGAATGAGGAAAGGGGTAAAAAGCTGATTAGTAGAATCAAGAAATACTGTATATGTTTGGTGGAACAAAGAATAAAGAGGTATGAAGTGTAAAGATTAGCTAATAGAGAGTTTAAGAGAAATAGGTTGAACTAAAGTTATTTCTCAGAATTGGAATCAGTAGATAATTTCTAAAATGGATACAACTAATCATAGTTATATTATTTAGGGAGATGAATAAAATCTACACTAGACCTAAGTAAATTAAAGAGGTAAGAGTGGGTTGCTCTGATAGGCCTGTATTGGAGAGAGGTGGGGACTTCTGCTGTTTTAACCTTGCATATGCATTGTTCTGTTTAAACAACAACAAAATAGATATTTGGAAAAGTAAATTGGCAACAACTTGGTTTCAACTCGAAAGAGACAACTGATCAGAGCTTCACTAATTTACTCTGAGCCTCTGAGAAAGGACTGTCTGTCTCTAATGTGTGCTTCTATTATCTTTAAAGAGTGATGTACATTGCGGCAGTGCTTGCTGCATAGACCATTTCCGTGTCTATGGCTCACAGGTATAATATGGATTACCCTTTCATTTTATAGGATCAGGAGAGATAGTGCATATCTTTAAATCCACCTTTGGAGACTCTTAATACTTTAAATGGAGCATAATAGCACTGACCCTAGCAAATGTTTAATGGAAGAGTCTCAGCCTTCTTTTGTGCATTAGGTCAGTGCTTACCTCTCAGTGTGCCCGGAAAACTCCTTTTGCTTTAAGCTTACAGGCCCAGGGTGCTCCTGTGATGGAGCGCAACCCTGTCTTAGCTATAGACATAGCTCACTTTTTAGCACCTTTGTATCCCAGTATTTAGTACATTTCCTTTTATGTAACTAAATTATACATTGCTTAATTGAACAACGTAGAAAAAATTTAAGTTTCCAATAAATTGATTAACTTTATCAAGCTCAGGAACTAGAACTCGGGCTCCTGGCCTCTGCATGCATTGCTCCTGTGTGAATTTATTGGTGTATTGCTCACCCAAAGCATTATTATATGTGATCTAGAGCCATATTTTATTTTCCTAGAAATAATTTTTATTACATTTTTATTTATACTATTTGATGATCTAAATATATGGTTACCAGAGTTAGACCATTTGCTCATTTACACTCTTTTTACCTTCCAAAATGGCAATTAGAAAACAATTTAAACATATATTGTCATTACCTTAGTATTTAAGTAGAATGCTATTTAGATCCCAATTTAAAGAGCAGTTCTCACAGACCTTTAGCTTTTATCGATCACAGTTTCATATCTTCCTCAGCCTTGAGTGACATGCACTCAACTTACATCTTAACCCTTTGCACTCGCTTGCTTTTTTCTCGATTCCTTTATTCTACTCGGGATTTAATGCTGTGTCGAGTCACACTCGACATCTGAGTGCAAAAGGTTAATACATTTGTTGGGGCTTGTTCCCAGTTAATAGGAGCATTAGAGCTTTAGGGAAATTTATCACCAGATCTGTGTGCTAGAGGTATCATTTACTCTTTTTATATATGTATATAAAATATATTTTTATTGATTTCAGAGAGAAGGGAAAGGGAGAGAAATAGAAACATCAATGATGAGAGAGAATCATTGATGGGCTGCCTCCTGCACACACACCCCTCCTTCCCCCAGGGATTGAGCCCGCAACCCAGGCATGTACCTTGACTGGAATTGAACCCGGGGCCCTTCAGTCCATAGGCAGATGCTCTATCCACTGAGCCAAACCAGCTAGGGCGAGGTATCATTTATTCTTAATTACACAGGTAGCCCAGCTATTCTGTCAAGTTTCCTGCCTTAATTTTAATAATGAATTTATCTGGTTTGTGCAGCATCCGGAATTCTTAGAGTTGAAATTATTGTTAATTTTCATCACAGTGGTAGTTCCCTAATGTAACAACTGAAGTAATCTGCTAAAGCAACAATTTTCAACTTCTTTCATCTCAGGGCACACATAAACTAACTGAAATTCTTCGGCACATCAAAAAAAATTGTTTTTTGCTGGTCTGACCAAAAATAGGTATAATTTTGATTTATTCATACCTGATGGCTATTGCTGTGCTGGCTGTTATCATTTTTTATTTGACAATCTAAGCCTTAGATTCTAAGGGAAAAGAGGTGAATATCCCTGACTAAATAGTCAGGTATTACATGTTTTAAAATTCTTGTGGCACATCGGTTGAAAATCACTGTACTAAAGGATTGCATTTTTAAAAAATTTTTTTATTGATTTCAGAGAGGAAGGAAAAGGGAGAGAGAGCTAGAAACATCAGTGATGAGAAAGAATCATTGATCGGCCGCCTCCTGCACGCCCCACACTGGGGATGGAGCCTGCAACCCAGGCATGTGCCCTGACTGGGAGTCGAACCATGACTTCCTGGTTCTTAGGTCGACCCTCAACCACTGAGCCACGGCGGCTGGGCTAAAGGCTTGTATTCTTATTCTCTTCAAAATTCTACCTTGTCTTTGTGACTTAAAGCAGAGAAAAGAATTACAGATTGATGATTGAAACAGATACATTTCAATAAAAGTGCCTGTTGGTTTATTGCAGTGGTCGGCAACTCATCAGTCAACAGGGCCAAATATCAACAGTACAATGATTGAAATTTCTTTTGAGAGCCAAATTTTTTAAACTTCTTCTAACGCCACTTCTTCAAAATAGACTCGCTCAGGCCGTGGTATTTTGTGGAAGAGCCACACTCAAGGGGCCAAAGAGCCGCATGTGGCTCGCGAGCCGCAGTTTGCCGACCACGGGTTTATTGTATTTTATTTAAATTATACATATTTTAAAAAATATTTAAAATATACATTTCAGTATGTAATGAAGATAAGTAAGTTTTTGTTATTAAAATTTTTAAAAGAAATTTACCTTAATATTAACATCGTTGTCACTTTGAGTGGAAAGGAATTATTCATTTCTTTTATTTGGGTAGCACCTTTAGACCTTTGTTCATATGAATTCTAGGCAGAAATTGGGAATTCTTTTGTTCGGTTTCTCTTAGGGAATTGACATCAGTTTTAATCCAATTCACTTAATAAAAGACTTCAAAATGACATTTTTCATATTTGGGATTTTAGTCTATTTTAGACATTTTCTGCTTTGGATGTTTAAACCACAGGGATAAGTAATGATTTCAGCAACCTAAATATGATTTATTTGGTGTATATTTCTTTTTAATGATTATAGTGGAGCAAGTTTTAAAAGTTGAATTAAACCTTAATTGGGAGTTAGAGTTAATTTTGAAAATACTTTTAAAATCTTTTTAAAGTTTAAAGTGGATAAAAGTACACTTGCTCTAAAGAATGGGCTCGTTCATTGTTTAATTGTTTGTTTTCTTTCCAGAGAATGAAGCTGGTCACTATATTTCACCCTTTCATGATATTCCTCTGAAGGTGGACTCTAAAGAGGTATTGTTTTAACTTGTTTTGGGGAAGAAAATACGTACTTCTAGTATCACCATAAAATGCTTTTTGAAAGCATCTAGAAAGAAAAGAATGTGGCCACAAGTCAGAAAGGATATGATTTACTACAACAGGATTGTAGCTTCCTTCATGAACTAGAATTTGTATGAGAATAGGATTCTGTCTGGAAGACTTAGGGAGAAAGGAATGGTAGTGGGCCATAAAGCTTAGAATCTGGTAGGAAATAAAGATTTAAGGTTAAGAATTTAAGGTTTAACAACAGGCTTATTTTTAATAATAATAATAAAATAATTAACATTTGAGGATTTTTTTCTATTTGCTGGCCACAATGTGAACATATGCCATTTTATTTATCCTTATGAGTTACTGTTATCTCCAAGGACACTGAAGCTGAAGGCATTTCACTGACTTATCTAAGCTCAAAGAGCTGGTTAAGTTCGCCTGCATTATCACAATAGGCGAGGGCTACTATTGCCCTTATGTTGTTAATGAGGTTAACTGCCTTGCCCATGATCAGAAATCTAGTCTGTTGTGAAGGTGGGGTTTTAACTAGCAATTCTGATCATAAAGCTCATGGTCTTGAACCACTCTACGAAGCAGATGCTGGAAAAATAAAGTTGGAAGTTGGTAATCTTTGAATAGCTCTTCTCCTGGAACCTAAAATTACTTGACAGATGTGAGTCAGGGAAGAATGTAAGTCAAATAGGAGTGGGAGACCTGCTGCTGAAGGTGGTGCTGAGAGCTGAGAATGGCTCAGAATCATGGGAGCATTCGCCTAGCTGGCAAGATGGCATAATTGGTAGCGAATGTTAGTTATCCTCACTAAGTTGGAAATTCTTTCCTTCAAATGCCAGTAGTTAATTGGTTTATTTCATTACCAAATGTAGTGAGGGCCATGGTTCTTAAGTAAATAACCAGGACTGCATTCCAGGTCGAGGTCATATGGGGCTGGTTGATGGGGTTGGGCTTTCTAGATCAGTGTAGGGCAGAGGCCAGTGAAGTGGGAAGCTGCTTCTGATGCAAGAGTGGTTTGACCTTCTTGGTGTTACCTTGGAGGCCGAATATAAGGCATCATACTAAGGTTATGGAAGGCTGAAGTAGGATTTGTGCTGCCTTTTAGCCCTTCAGAAGACTGGACTGTCAATAATGATGGCAATAAGGAGAATAATAGTGAAGATTTATTGGGTGCTCATTGTGCTTTGCAAAGCATTGTGCTCAGTGCTTGCCTTGCATTATCTCAGTAGGCGAGGGCTACTATTGCCCTTTTGTTGTTAATGAGGTTAAGTGCCTTGCCCATGGTCAGAAATCTAGTCTGTTGTGGAGGTGGGATTTGCACTCAGGAGCTCTAACCCATAACTTGTACTCTTAACTGCTCTTGTGCAGTCCTTTCAGCTCATTACTTCTAAGAAGTGTTCAGCTACAGAACCAAGGGTTATGTAATCTGGAGAGAGAAAGAAACCAAAGAGAGAGCAGAAAGAACTTCATTTTACTGTGTGTGTCCCTGGAACTGTAAGTGTGTGTGTGTGTGTGTGTGTGTCCATCCATATGTTTTGTTCTGTTTGGGACAGTGAACTATCCAACCTAAATATCTTGTGTTTCCCATCACCTCTCCTTGCTTTTGGCCACAAGTGCATGCGTTCACTTATTCATTTGTTCATTAATTTAATCCAGCGATTTCCAACCTTTTTCATCTTATGGCACATAATAGACTCATTAAAATTCTGTGGCACACCAAAAAATATATTTTGTCTATCTGAAAAAAAGGTATAATTTTGATTGATTTACGAAAATAATAATAATAATTTCCTACACTTTTTGCTCCAAAGTGACTTTAAAAAAAAATCAGGTGCCTATACTTGTATAGAAGGATTTCTGGTTCCAAGAACTAACAAATCAAATGCAACCTTATTATGTGACATGACCAATAAGATACAACTCTATTATATATCTCCTATATATATTTTATGATTCAACACAGGGCATTCACACCAGATGGCGATTATTATGTTGGTTGTTGTCATTTTTTTAAAGTTGACAATCTAAGGGAAAAGAGGTCAGTGTTCTTGATTAAATAGTCAAGTATTTCATGTTTTAAAAATTCTTGCAGCACACAGGTTTAAAATAGCTGTTTTAATCATTCAATAATCATTGCTTAAGCCAGCCAGTATTCCAGGCATTAGGAATGCAGTGGTGAATAAGATAGATATAGCTCCTACTCAGTTGGAGAAGACAGACAACCAGAAAACAGACATGTCAGTCAGATAGTGTTAAGTGCTGTTAAACTAGAACTGGGTAATGAAAGGAGTGACTAATAGGATGCTGCTTGCTGTACCATGGCAACATCTGTGTAGCTAACAAAAATAATAATAACATTGGGAAACTTGTGGTAGGTAGGGTAGAGGTATGGAAGAAAGAGTAGACTAGAAATTAGCAGGCATAATATTCTGCCTAGGGAAGGATGGGTTTTGGCAGTGGTCGGCAAACTCATTAGTCAACAGAGCCAAATATCAACAGTACAACGATTGATTTCTTTTGAGAGCCAAATTTTTTAAACTTAAACTTCATTTAACGCCACTTCTTCAAAATAGACTCCCCCAGGCCGTGGTATTTTGTGGAAGAGCCACACTCAAGGGGCCAAAGAGCCGCATGTGGCTCGCGAGCCGCAGTTTGCCGACCACAGGGTTTTGGGAATATGAAAATTAGGATAGGGCAGGGCAAAATGTAACAAGATATGCTAGTGCAGTGCTCAACCTTTCTAATGCCGCGACCCTTTAATACAGTTCCTTATGTTGTGGTGACCCCCAACCATAAAATTATTTTCGTTGCTACTTCATAACTGTAATTTTGCTACTGTTATGAATCGTAATGTAAGTATCTGTGTTTTTTGATGGTCTTAGGCGACCCAGCTAGCGGTTCTCAACCTGTGGGTCACTGCTGTAGAGCCTAAGACCATCGGAAAACACAAACATTTACATTACGATTCATTAACAGTAGCAAAATTACAGTTATGAAGTAGCAACGAAAATAATTTTATGGTTGGTGGTCAGCACAACATGAGGAACTGTATTAAAGGGTCGCGGCATTAGAAAGGTTGAGAACCACTGCTCTAGTGACTTCTGGGCACGTGGAGATTGATACGCACAGTGGTTGAATGAATATGCTTTCCCCGCTCTCGGCTGTAATGATTAGTTAGAACTATTGCATCTTGTACTTTGGGATGTGGTATTTTAGGAATAGTAATAATGTTTCACA
This sequence comes from Ia io, assembly GCA_025583905.1. Taxonomy (NCBI): domain Eukaryota; kingdom Metazoa; phylum Chordata; class Mammalia; order Chiroptera; family Vespertilionidae; genus Ia; species Ia io. The sequence goes on along the minus strand of JAJQQW010000002.1, from coordinate 74,941,689 downwards.
GCAAACTTGGAATAATCATTTTTCTGTTTGCTTTGTTTCCTTCATTCGTCATCATTTTGGTGTAAAAGTTACATATAATGTGTGTGAGCATTTCTGAATGGCATGGTTTTTCTTCCCAACCCAGCATATACTCTGTTTTAATTTAAAAGTGCATGGTGGAGGCACAGTAATCGCACCTTGGTGGGATTCCCAGGCAGGAGGTGCAGTCGAGTATTTTCATGGCTTGTTAGTCATGTTCCCTGGAGTTTCATTTCAATAATGAAATGACCATTTTAAGTGCAATCACTGGAAACTGCCAGTCTTTCCTTAAAGACTGAATGGAGCTTTTGCTTATTTTATAAAATCTAGGAGAATATACTTGAAAGAAATTTAACTTTTCTGATGATTCATTTTATGAAACACTTTGATGCCCCATGCACTTGGGGGTGCAAATACTAAGAGAAATGAACAAGCCTTTGGTGGGTTCTCTGTTTCATCAGGTTTCTGCACAGCATCTAGTGAGATGTTTATGCAACAGGCATATTTTCATGGCTTTGCAGTGCAGCTGTATTTTCATGACATGTTACCATCATAAATACCATCTTTTATAGGAAAATGGCATTCCTACAAAGAGAGCACGGAATGATGAATCTGAGGTATACCTAAAGGTTTCTGTTTCTGTGAATCACTTATATTGTCTGTTAAAGACCTTGATGACAGTTTGCATTTGTAAAGTGCTTCTGAATTTTCCCCTGCAAGACTTTTGTATGCAGTCTGATGTTTTTCTTCTTCTGGTATCACTTTAAGACACTAGTGATGCTATTACCATTTCACTTTTTTTTTTCTTGTGGTAAAATATACATAACAAAATTTACCATTTTATTTATTGCACACGCTTTTACATGTATCTTAAAGTATTCAGTCATCATCTTTTTATTGCAAGGGATAATATGTTTCAACAGCTATTTTAGAATCCAGGAACAAATCTTTTGGAGATAAAGAAAAAGATACTTTAACCAACTGATACGCTAAAATTTCTGGACTTAGGACCAGAACATTTGATTGATGTCTGTCATCCCATCTCTTGCTATTGATCAATCTCTTTTTATCTTGCTGATACCAGATGGCTTTTCTATCACCTTCCTCAGCTTTCCTTTTCCTTCCTAACCTATTTCCATCCATTCTCTTCTCTAAGTGAAACTTAGGACCCTAATCCTCTTCCAAACATAGCTTCGAGGGTTAATTCCTACCACCTTTGCCTAACCTGGAAAATGGTCCTTAAGCCATCTACAATGGAACCATGTAGGGCACTTCTTAAAATTTTAGATTCCTGGTTCCATTCCATGTGCACTAAATCAGAATCTCTGCTTGATGGGAACTGGTTAGTCTGCCTGTTGAAACTAGTGTTCCAGGGTATCCTGTACACCCTGAACTTTGAAAACCACTGCCCTACATGTTGGGTAAAAAGTCATTCAGGGCCTCAGACTTTATAGGTTCGTAGAGACTTCGTGTGTTAACCTGGAAACAGTTGTTTCAGTGGAAAAAATGAATTCTTCTGAGTTCATACAGCTGACTTAACCTTTTGCACTTGGATGTCGAGTGTGACGGTTATTGAATGTATCAATAATTTGAAATATAAAAAAATCCAAATAAATAAGTTTGTATGAAAAGAAACTCCAGTTTTTTATTCTACTGCCGTGCTTTGTAAAATCTGGGGTATTTAAAAAATTAAATCCCGAGTAGAATAAAGGAATCGAGAAAAAAGCAAGCGAGTGCAAAGGGTTTTAAAATTTCATTTTTAGAACATGGTTTATATCAGAGACTGCGTGACTTGAGTTCATTATTTTTAAAAATTCTCTTCCATTTCCCTCATCCACCACCCCTGGCAACCACTTTTCTATGCTCTGTTTCTATGAGCTTGACCCTTTTAAAGATTCCACATGTAAGTGACGCCATGCAGAATTTACCTTTCTCTGGCTTATTCAGAAAGCATAATGCCCTAAAGGTCCATCCACGTTATTGTAAGTGGCAGGATTTCCTTCTCCTGGGTGAGTAGTATTCCATTGTGCATATGTACCATGTCTTCTTTATCCATTCATCCATTGGTGGACACTTAACGTTGTTTCTGTATCTTGCCTATTGTGAATAATGCTGCAGTGAGCATGGGAATGCAGATAGCTCTTTAATATCCTGCTTCTTTTGTGTGTGTTTTTTCCCCTCCCTTTGTATATATACCCAGAGGTGGAATTGCTGGATAATGTAGTTCTGTTTTTAATTTCTTGAGGCACCTCCATACTGTTTTCCATAGCAGCTATACCAATTTACATTACCATCAAGAGTGCATAAGAGTTATTTCTACATCCTCACCAGTACTTGTTATTTCTTGTCTTTTTAACAATAGCCACTAGAGGCCTGGTGCATGAAATTTGTGCATGGGTAGGGTCCCTAGGCCTGGCCAGCGATCAGGGCTTATTGGGGCCTTTTGGCTGCGGGCCGAGGCCTCTCTTCCCCGGCTGCCAGCTGGGGCCTTTCTTCACTCCACGCTGCCCCCTGGTGGTTAGCACGTGTCATAGCGAGCGATCAAACTCCCAGTCTCCAAGTCAAACTCCCAAGTGGACACTTTGCATATTAGCCTTTTATATATATATAGATTCTAACAGGAGCAAAGTGATAATCTCATTGTGGTTTTGATTTGCATTTCCTTGATGACTAGTGATATAGAGCACCTTTTCATGTATCTGTTGGCCATCTGTATTTCTGCTTTTGAAAACTGTCTATTGTTCAGTTCTTCTTGCCATTTTTAATCAGGATTTTTTGCTTTCTTTTTTTTGCTATTGAGTTGTATGAGTTTATATATTTTGGTTATTAACTCCTTATCACATTTATGATTTGCAAATATCTTTGCCCATTCCCTAGGTTGTTTTTTTATTTTGTTGATGGTTTCCTTTGCTATGCAGAAATTTTTGTTTGTTTGTTTGTTTGTTTTAATCCTCACACTCAAGGTTATGTTTTTATAGCTTTTAGAAAGAGAGGAATGGAGAGAGAGAGAGAAACATTGATCAGTTGCCTCCTATACACACCGAGAGGGAGGGAGGGAGGGGGGGGAGAGAGAGAGAGAGAGAGAGAGAGAGAGAGAGAGGGAGAGAGAGAGAGGGAGACATTGGTCAGTTGCCTCCCATACACGTCCTGAACTTGCAACCTAGGTATATTCCCCAACTGGGTATCAAACCCACAACCTTTTTGGTGTAAGGGATGATGTTCCAACCAACTGAACCACCCGGCCAGGGCATCTATGCGGAAGTTTTCTAGTTTGATGTAGTCTCATTGTTTATTTTTGCTTTTGTTGCCTTTGTTTTTAGTGTGAAATCCAAAGACTATTTGATATTTTAAGTTAGTAAAAGGAAAAAGGGTGATTTCTTCCCTTATGCATATAAAATTTACTGACTGCTTTTTCATGTTACTAGTTTTCTTTCTGATTTCTACAATAAACGTAGGAGGGAAATGGAGAGAAAGAAAAGAACTGAAGGGAAGGTAAATGTCCCTGGTTCGTACTCAACTTTCTGATTTAAAACGTGCCCTCCTATATCCTTGTGGTTAATAAATTTCACAGACGATTATTGCTTTATAATTAACACCAATGTTAGGATAACCAGAGTAACATGGGCTTTAAAAAATTACAGGCCATACACATTTTAGCTGCAGAGAAGAAAAGAGGACTGGTAATACGCTCTTAGTGATAAGGAACAAATGGTGAGGGGAGTGTGGTTTGCAGGCTGAAAATTCAAACTTCATCTATTGTTCTTTTAGCCTAATTCAAGTCTCTGTGCGTGGTTTTGGTAGATATCATTGTGTCAAACAATTGTCACTAGCTCGGTCTTCTCTGCCACCTCTGAGTATGCATCTGCATGCGTCTGTTCTCTTAGAGCCAGGCTTTCAGGGATGAATAAATTATGTGAACATCTGCCATTTATTTTTTACAGCTACTTCAGACATATTTAAACAGGTGCTGGGGTACCCCATGAAAGAGCATGGGAAATGAAACCTAACAGTGGGACTGTGTACCAGGTTGCTAGGATAGGTCTGAGACATGCTGCCAAGGAGCAGTTGTTGAGAATTCATTCTCGGCTTTGTTCTTTAGCTCATTAAGAGTACGTGGCTTTGTCATCGGTAAACTTTAGCCTTATCTAGAAAAACATAAAAGCCATCAGTACTTTGTGGCTCAATTTATACCTATATTTAATTGTGTAAATGACATTGTTTGAATTAATACCATTCATGTTTCACTAAGAAAGCCCCAGATATTGTTTATCAGTGCTTTAAACCAGAGGTTCTGAACTCTGCTGCATATTAAAATTGCTTGGACAGCTTTTGAAAATAGGCAGTGCCCTGGCTGTTCCCCCTGCCTCCTCTTAAAAAAAAAAAAAGGTAATTGAGAGGTGGGACTCTTTTCTAATTGGTTAAAGTTCTCCAGATGATTTTCCTGTGTGGCATGATTGGGAATAGGTCTGTTTAATCACTGCTTCTCAAATGATCTGTTGAATGACTAGATTTTGTTGTTGTTATTTCTGGTCTGTTATGAACTGACTAGAGGCCCTGTGCATGAAAATTCATGCACTCGCTGGGGGAGGGGGTCCCTCAGCTCGGTCTGCGCTTTCTTATAGTCCAAGATCCCTCAGGGGATGTCCACCTGCCGGCTTAGGCCCACTCCTTGGGAGCGGGCCTAAGCTGTCAGTCAGACATCCTTAGAGCTGCCACAGAGGCGGGAGAGGCTCCCGCCACCACCGCTGTGCTCACAACTGTCAGCCCACTGCCTTGAGTATCTGCCCCCTGGTGGTCAGTGCGCATAGGGTCAATTTGCATATTACCCTTTTATTATATAGGACTAGAGGCCTGGTACACGAAATTCGTGCACTGGGTGGGGGAAGCCCTCAGCCCAGCCTGCACCCTCTCCAATCCAGAATATCCCTCTCACAATCCAGGACTGCTGGTTCCTAACTGCTCACCTGTCTGCCTGCCTGATTGCCCCTAACTGCCCCCCCTGCCAGCCTGGTCACCCTGGTCACCCCAACTGCCTCCCCCCCGACCCCCCCCCCCGCTGGCCTGGTAGCCCCTAACTGCCCCCCCCCCGTTAGCCTGGTCACCCCTTACTATACCCCCCCCCTGCCAGCCTGGTCCTCCCCAACTGTCCCCCTCTGGCCTGGTCACCCCTAGCTGCCACCCCCCCCCCCCCCCAGCCTGGTTGCCCCTTACTATGCCCCCTGCCGGCCTGGTCCCCCCCCAACTGCCCCCCTGCCAGCCTGGTTGCCCCACGCAGTCTGCTGTTTGGTCATTACTGTTACTAGGACGGCATCCTGGACAATTTGCATATTCCTCTATTATTAGTATAGATACTTAAAAAAAATGCCATCAAAGTGAATTATTAGAAAAGTATAATTCAGGTTTCAAATTGATATTTTTAGGTTCAGTAAACATAAAAATTACTTCATCAAATTGCTGTAAATGATTCTAACTGAACCAGTAACAATCAACTTGCAGATTAGTCCTGGTCCATGACCACACTTGGGGTAGCACTGATTTAAACCATTGCTTTGCCAGGATAAGTTATTAGTTACTTATATGATATCAAAATGGCATGCAATTGAACCTTAAAACTTTCTCTTTGTAACTCTAAAACTGTGGAAAATTATACCCTTACGTTCTTAGTTACTGTAGGAAATAGTTTTTACTCACCATTGACCCAGGGTCTCCTTTGTTTTAAGCACTCTGCAAAGTTCAAAAATAATAAAAAGAAGTAATGGTCCTTTTGTAAGTTTAGGAAACCAGAGATCATGAGACAGAAAAGTGCTTCTCTTTGTAAGCTTTATAACTACCTACCGATGTCCTTAATTTTACACAATGATCATAATTTGGGTTTAAATATTGTTTTATATTTTTCAAAATATTTTACTTTATAATTTTCTGTGTATTTTCATTTAAATTATATGATTGGTCTTCATACCAGCCTTATGTGGTGAGTAGGACAATGATTATCACATGTACTTTACAGATTGGGAAACTGAGACATTCAGCTTACATTGTGGACCTTGTCTCTATTTTAGTTTGAAAATAAAAATTAAAATAAGTTTCCTGACTTCATTCTGGTTCTGTCACTATACTGCTAAGGTATCTCCAGAAATGTAGCAACTTCTAACATTCTAACATTGTGCAATAGTAGTCAAGTGACATGATGGCTTAAATTCTGCTGTGTTTTAGACAACTTCTCTAATTGTTTAGAGGAAATTTAAGACGTAGACAGACATATGATGCAGACTCTAAACATTTTTGTGTGTGTGTGTGGGGGGGGGGGGGGGACTAAAACATTCTCCTATGGGAGATAAGTGAAAAAATAAAGGGTAGGTTAAAAAATTAAATTTTCTCTCTTTTTTTTAACTGCAGAATTTGTTTAATATGGTTGTCGAAGTACCTCGGTGGACAAATGCTAAAATGGAGGTATGGATATATTCTATTACTATCAAATGAATATGATAATCATGATACAAAAACTTTGTTTCAAGTTGTTTGCCATAATATTTTGAATTTAGGATGGTTGACAAACTTGTTTGTAATAATTGAAGACATTCTTGTGAAATTACTTTGAATTTAATTTCAAAAAGCAAACTATTAGTCAAAGCTGAATCTATACTTTAAAGAGAATGTTTTCCGTTTTAGCCTCTCTAGTTTGTTATATACATACTAGAGGCCCAGTACATGAAATTTTTGCATGGGGGTGTGTGTGTCCCTCAGCCCAGCCTGCACCCTCTCCAATCTGGGACCCCTCTTACAATCCAGGACTGCTGGCTCCCAACCGCTCACCTGCCTGCCTGCCTGCCTGCCTGATTTCCCCTAACTGCTTCTGCCTGCCAGCCTGATCACCCCCTAACCACTCCCCTGCCAGCCTGATCGACACCTAACTGCTCCCCTGCAGGCCTGATTGCCCCTAACTGCCCTCCCCTGCAGACCTGGTCACCTCTTACTGCCCTCCCTTACCAGCCTGGTCCTCCCAATTGCCCTCCCCTACAGGCCTGGTCCCTCCCAACTGCCCTCCCCTGCAGGCATGATCCCCTCCAACTGCCCTCTCCTTCAGGCCTGGTCGCACCCAACTGCCCTCCCCTGCAGGCCTGTTCCCCCCCAACTGCCCTCCCTTGCTGGCCATCTTGTGGTGGCCATCTTTGACCACATGGGGGCGGCCATTTTGTGTGTTGGAGTGATGGTCAATTTGCATATTACCTCTTTATTATATAGGATTTAATTTTCCTTGACTCTTCTCTGTCTTTGAAAATGACATATATTTTTAACGTTTACTTAAATAGATTCTGGGATGTATTTTGTTCATAGACGCCACTGAAACTTATCTGTTTGGGGCTTATGGCAATTTCAGTTTCTAAGGACTTAATTCTTCTTTAGATTTTGTGCTACCAGGAATGAAAGCATTTTCCCTGGCCAACTCTTGACTTATGAGCACCCTCTAAGAGCATCTGCTGTTCCCCTGGGTAGCTTTAAAAAAAAATCTTCCCATGAGACATGAACCTATCAAGAACTTACCTCTTGCTTTTCAGAATTGTATTACTTCATCTTCAGTTAGATAACAATCCTTATAATTCTGAGTGAAATTTAATTTATGGCACTTAGTATGGTTAGTTATTTAAGCCTTCTTCTACGACTTTGGATTTGATGGCAGGTATGATTTCAAGTTTTAAATTAATGATTGTTATGCACATGTATAATTTTCAGAATTTCTATTTGGAGAATTGTCAGTAATTTTACTAGGTACTGGTAGTATTTTATTTTAAATTTTTTGCTAATATTTTATTTTGTTGTCAATCCTCACCTGAGGATATTTTTTCCATTGGTTTTTAGAGAATGGAAGAGAGGGAGGAAGTGGGAGAGAGAGAGAGCAAAACATCAATGTGAGAGAGACACATCGATTGGTTGCCTCATGCACAAACCCTGTCCGGGGCTGGTTATCAAACCTGGAACCCAGGTATGTGCCCTTGACTGAGGTGCAAGAGCTGACACTAACCACTGAACCATTCTGATCAGGGCTTAGCTAATATTTTAATAGAAAAAAGTTGGTCTTATTTCAACTATACTGTTTCATCATTCTGGCTACTCTCTACCTTAGGATATAGGACCAAGATTGTGAGATTCTACCTAATTTAAGCAGTGTTTGTTCATTCAAACATGGCTTCAGTTATTGTTTACTTTATAAGACAGGTTTTTGTGAGTGTGTGTGTGTGTGTGTGTGTATGTGTGTTTTGCATGGCAATTTGGATATGTCTGATAGAAAGGTAACTTGGAAATGAAATCACTTGGTGAAAATCTTTGAGTTAACTTTATTATAAGATTGATGGTAAAAAGCCTGAGATCAGTAACAAAAAGCAAGTTGATTAATTTTTATCCTCTTGCTATTTCAATCATTTGTGTTAGAAATAATGAGTGCCTAAATAATAGAGTGCCTAAGTATATAATCTGATATTTCCTTTTTAGATGGTTTTTCTTACTAAATTAGAAATAAGAGCTAGCTTAATTTATTTTAAAGTATCTTTGATCAGTAAATTGGAATATGAGTATTTAGTCTTATTATAGCAGATCTTAAAAATATTACTTAAAGATAGGATTAATCATTTCTCATCCTCCTACCCCTTTTGTCCATGATCTGCTTAGATTGCCACGCAGGAGCCATTGAATCCCATTAAACAAGACGTAAAGGATGGCAAGCTACGCTATGTGGCGAATATTTTTCCTCACAAGGGCTATATATGGAATTATGGTGCCCTCCCTCAGGTAACATTTTTGTTATAATGGTAAAACTTTTCTGTCTTCTGAAAAAATTGCCTTTAAATCCTGTGAGCTACTTGAATTTAAATTGATTTTGAGGACATGTCAGTTTGAGAGATTTGTAAATTTAAAAATTTTTAATGTGGAGTTTTATTGTATTAATAAATTTTTTTCAAACTTTATATCTGTGCTCTAGCTCTTGGAGTTAGGCTTATAGAACACTCACATTTGGCATTTAGAACACTTTTTTTTTTTCTGGGCTTGACTTAAGATTCAGTGAAAAATATTTTTTCTGCTTTATCATCATTTTTTTAAATATGACAAACAATGCTTTTATATATTCACATGGTAGCATGAATTTTATTTTTTAAACTTTAACAGATGAATTTTTAAGTAATTAACTTTTTTCAGAACTCATGGTGAATTGAGTTAGATGACTTAATTATTCATTATTATGAATTTATAACTGTTCAGTGGAAAGCAGTGAAAGCAAGGGCTAAAAAATGGTAAAGCAGCATTCCTGTTAGAGAATGACACTATTTGTTTTTCCTTCTTTCTTATCCTTTTTTGTTTTCTTCTTCTGTTTCTCACTTCTGGGAAATGGTAACTTTCCTTGATGATTTAGTGAATAAAATTCATAATATGCAGAATCAAAAGGCTGAGTTTTGGCGACACAGAGAGGCATCTGCCTTTATGTTAATAAAAGCTATTAGACGATTCATCTATCTGGATGTTCATTTTGTATTTTCATTTTTTAAATTAATTTTAACATTTTGCATCAAGTTCCAAAATGCTTTTGGGGAAGTTTCTGAGGAAAGGGGTCTTGCTTTATCCAACTCAGAAACACAGCTGTCAGTGTAGAATAAACATTCACAGGAAAAGAAAAAAGAAAATTGTTTTCTAAAGGGTCAGGCTGCCTTTGATGCAGTTAGACCACCCACGTGGAAAGGTTCTTTGTTAAATAGGCACTTTTAAAACGTCCTGCTCAGAATGAGAATGTCTGTTGAAATCATGAAGATAGCTTTTGTGCATACCAGGTGCCTAAATAGATATTTTGTTTGACCTGGTGAGAGGATTAAAAAAAATAATAATAATTGTTAAGCTTAGGGGATACTTTCTGCATAATAAGTGACCAAAGAATATGGGTTTTGGGATTAGATTGCCATTTATTAGTAATGTAACCTTGGGCAAGTAATGTCTTTCTTTGCTCACTTTCTTCACCTATAAATTAGAGATGATAAAGTACCTACTGCAAATGGCTGTGTTGAGGTTTAATGAGTTATTGCAGATTCATCTTAGAATAGTGCCTAATGGGTAGTAATCACATTATTACTACTGTTACTTTTATTATTATACTAGAGGCCTGGTGCACGAAATTCGGGATGGACATCCCCCAAGGGCTCCCGCATTGGTACAGGTAGGGCTGAAGGATGATGGAACAGAAGTAGAAAATAAGGAGGAAAGGAAAGTTTATAAATGATTAGTCAGTAGGATAAAGCGTTACATAAAGGAGAGAGAAAAATTGTGTGAGAGGGAGAAGCCAATAAGGAAGTCAAATACAACTGTGTGTGAAGAGGATAATATTTAAAAAAATAGTTAATAGGGGTGACCAGGCCGGTAGGGGAGGGCAGTTAGGGGGATCAGGCCCACAGGCAGAGTGGTTAGGGCAGGCAGGCAGGTGAGCGGTTAGGAGCCAGAGGTCCAGGATTGTGAGAGGGATCAGGCCTAAACTGGTAGTTGGACATCCCCCAAGGGCTCCCGCATTGGTACAAGTATTTGACTTCCTTATTGGCTTCTCCCTCTCACACAATTTTTCTCTCTCCTTTATGTAACGCTTTATCCTACTGACTAATCATTTATAAACTTTCCTTTCCTCCTTATTTTCTACTTCTGTTCCATCATCCTTCTTCCCATCTTTTCCTACCCTCCCTCCCTCCCCACATTCCTTCTTTCCTTTATCTTTACCCTTGCCCTCCCTCCCCTTTTCCTTCCTTCCCACCTTAATTTTTTTCTTCACTTCCTCCCTCAGACCTGCTTTGCTCCCTCCCCCATTTCTTCCTTCTTCCTATTCTCCTTTTAAGCTTTACCAGCTCCCCTTTAAAACTTTCCTTCCCTCCCTCTTTCTCTCTCATCCCACCTTTCCCATACACTCTTCTCTACTTACTTCCACTGTTTTAATATCTATCTATCTACCTGCCTAATTATTCACTATCATTTATCTTTTTTCTTTTCTGACTCCTACTTTTAAAATCAGTCCCCAGTACACAACTATACTTGATTTTCATTATAGCTCCTACAGTTCACTCATACATCCTCTTTCCTTCTTTAACTCTTACTGACTCCTTTATAAAGTTCTTTCTTCTCTCCTTCCCTTCTTCCCCATCTTCCCCCCTCCTCCCTCACTCTTTTACTCTTTTTACAGGCTAATTAAAAATTCTATGCTTTTAGTCCTTAGTGCTGACTGCTGGGACCTGTAGCCACCTCTGTTTGGGCACAGTGCCACCTCTGTTTGGGCACTGTAGCCACCTCTGTTTGGGCACAGTGCCACCTCTGTTTGGGCACTCGGGCCCCTCTCTCACTGGCTTTGAGGGGCCAAGCGACGACGCAGCTATGTCTTGCCTACCGTGGCCCGCGCCTCCCCCTTCCAAGTTGGGGGAGGGTCTAGCCGGCCAGGCCGGTGTCCATCGCGGGGACCACTATGATACATGCGTATGCTTGTGCATTCATATGCATGCAAGGCTTTTCTCCTGTTGAGTGTTGAAGGGGGGCGGGGTGCGGAGGCCTTTCCCACCCCCCAGCATGCCCGCTCCCACACCTTGAGTGGCTCTGCATCCGCTCCCCCCCGGAATTCGCAGGCGATGGCCCTGCTTGCGCAGGCACGGTTGGGCTCAGCTTGTTCTGGGCGGGGGGGGGGGGGGGGGGGGGGTGCGGGTGCCTTTCTGCCCAGGATGCGAGCCCCCGTCTGGGTCTGACCGGGCAGATGAATGAATGGACGGCTGGAGAAAGCCGCGGCGGCTTCCCTGTGGTGTGAGGGTTGCCTGTGCACTCTCTGTTGTCGCGCCCAGGCCCTTCCTTCGTGGTGTTTGGTCCACACCTCTCGATTTGTGTGCGCGACCCCTCCCGTGGGTCACCGCTGATGCGCACACCCCCTTGTTGGTGTCTGCCGACCGTGCCCCCAGACCCGGCCTTCTGCCGTATGGGTGTCACCCCTCGGCTCCCCCCACCTCGGGGGGGGGGGGGGGGGTTGGTGGCATCCCCAAGCAGAGTGCTTTCGGACCGGGTGCTGTATCGTGGGGGTATTTGTTGGACGTGTGCACCTGGGAGAAAAAGAGGACTCTGGCGCTGGGGGCAGGGAAGCGAGCCTCACGCAAGTCCCCCTGCTGCGCGTGCAACTGCTGGTCTGTCAATATGCAAATTGGTCATTACTGGGACACTGTAATGGTCAGTTAGCATATTACCTCTTTATATGTATAGACTAGAGGCCCAGTGCACGAAATTCGTGCACGTGGGGGGGTGTCCCTCAGCCCAGCCTGTACCCTCTCCAATCTGGGACCCCTTGAGGGATGTCCGACTACCCTTTTAGGCCCAATCCTGGTGGGATCGGGCCTAAACAGGTAGTCAGACATCCCTCTCACAATCCAGGACTGCTGGCTCCCAACTGCTCGCCTGCCTGCCTTCCTGATTGCCCCTAACTGCTTTTGCCTGCCAGCCTGATCACCCCCTAACCACTCCCCTGCCAGCCTGATTGATGCCTGACTGCTCCCCTGCCAGCCTGTTTGCCCCTAACTGCCCTCCACTGCAGGCCTGGCCACCCCTAACTGCCCTCCCCTGCAGGCCTGGGCCCCTCCCAACTGCCCTTCTCTGCAGGCCTGGTCGCCTCCAATTTCCCTCCTCTGCTGGCCTGGTCGCCCCTAACTGCCCTCCCCTGCAGGCCTGATCGCCCCCAACTGCCCTCCCTTGCAGGCCTGGCTCCTCCCAACTGCCCTCCCCTGCTGGCCATCTTGTGGCAACCATCTTGTGTCCACATGGGGGCAGCCATCTTGTGTGTTGGAGTGATGGTCAATCTGCATATTACTCTTTTATTAGATAGGATAGAGGCCTGGTGCACGGGTGGGGGCCGGCTGGTTTGCCCTGAATGGTGTCCCAGATCAGGCTGGGGGTTCCCTTGGGGCGTGGGGCGTCCTGGACGAGAGGCCTGTGGTGGTTTGCAGGCCGGCCACGCCCCCTGGCGACCCAAGCAGAGGCCCTGGTATCTGGGGTTTGTTTATCTTCTAGAACTGAAACTTTGTAGCCTGGAGCAGAGCCAAGCCTTCTGCTTGCTCCGTGGCGGCAGCCATTTCTGTTGGGTTTTATTTACCTTCTGTAATTGAAACTTTGTAGCCTTAAGCGGAGGCCTGGGCCAGCCAGGGTGTGCGGAAAGCTTGGCTTTCTTCATTGCCAGGGGCAACCCTAGCCTCCTGCTCTTTCCAGCTCCGTGGCTGCCACCATTTCTGTTTGGATTTATGTATCTTCTATCATTTAAACTTTGTAGCCTTGAGTGGAGGCCTAGGCTGGCAAGGGCAAGCGGAAAGCTTGGCTTCCTCCATTGCCGGGGAAACCCAAGCCTCCCTCCTGCTCTCTGTGGCCGTAGCCATCTTGGTTGGGTTTATTTGCATATTTGTTCCTGATTGGCTGGTGGGCGTGGCTTGTGGGTGTAGCGGAGGGAGGGTTAATTTGCATATTACTCTTATTAAATAGGATGGTCTTTTCTCTGAAGGGATTTATAGTCTCATGGAGGTGATTGACAGCTAAACCAGTGGTTACAGTGGAGCATAGTAGGTGCTACGATCTCATCTACTATTTTTAAGCTTCTGTAGTTTACTTAAAGTCCTGATGAATTTTTGTACTTATCTGAATGTGTTTGAAGTCTCAAGATGCTCTTATTTGCTATTATATTAGTCTGTTAGGTACAGTGGTTCCTATTTAAGTACAACAGAATTGGGCTGCAGCAGTCTCTGAACGCACCGTGTTCACTGTTGCCTACCAAAATTTCACGCTCCACCAGCATCCAAAATAGCATTTTTAAAAACATAAATTTGTTAATGTTTTATTTATATGAGAACCTTTTAATGGTTTCCTATTTTTCAAAGGATATACAAGAATATTCTTAACATGGCCTCCAACCCTGCATAATTTGGCCCCTGCTTCTCCAGCCTCACTTTGCAACACTTGTCCTTCCTCACTTCCAGTCCATCGCCATCTTCTTCAGTGTTCCTCATTTCCCTTGCCATTGCCACAGCAGGCCTTCACAGAGCTGCTCATTCATTCAGGACATAGTTTTTGAGTGTCTGATGTTTGCCAGGCCACGTTCTAAGTATTGGAGGTAAAGTAGTGATAAAAGTGACACAGATTCTCTGAGCCTTTTATCCTGGGCAGAGACAGACAAAAAACTAATATTAGAATATATAATACATCAGATGGTGGTATGCTGGAGAAAAAGTAGGGCTAAGGTGTGTTGGAATTGTTGCTGTATAGGCAGGGAGAAGGCTCAGTGAGAAGGTGTTATTTGAGTGAGGACCTAAAGGAGGTGAGGGAACAGGTAGTATGACTGTCCAGAAGAATTCAGTAAGAAACGGCAAGTATAAAGGCCCTGGGAGGAAGTAGGCCTCATTTGTTTGAGAAACAGAAAGGAGGCTACTGTGGCTAGGATAGAAGTGAGGAAAAGGAAATAGACCTTATTTTCTCTGCCCTTTTTTAAAATTACTGGTGCTTTTATTTTATATTGCACCTCAATCCTATATTGAGGTAGGATTGGTTAATAACATTATAAAAGTTTAGGTGTACAGCTTTAAAATTAGATATTTGTATGTACTATAGTGTGGTCACTGCCAAAAGTCTAGTTTCCATCTGTTACCATTCATTTGACCCCCCCATACCAATTCCACCCCCCTTCCACCTCTCTTCCCATCTGGTAACTACAAGGAGATACCACCTCACACCTGTTAGAATGGCTATTATCAAGAAAGGACTAATAACAAATGCTGGAGAGGGTGGGTGTGGAGAAAAGGGAACCCTTGTACACTGTTGGTGCAGCCACTATGGAAATCACTATGGAGGTTCCTCAAAAAAATTGAGACTAGAACTACCCTATAATCCAGTCAGTCCTCTTGTGGGTAATTATCCCGAGAATATGAAAATACTAATTCGAAGAGATATATGCACTCCTATGTTCATTTCAGCATTATTTATGGCAGCCAAGATATGGAAGCAACCTAAGTGTTCATTGAGGTATGAATGTATTAAAAAGTGGTGTATGTGTGTGTATGTATATATATAACAATTGAAAAATACTTAGTCACAAAAAAATGAAATGTGATCATTTGTGACAATATCTTGAAGGTACTATGCTAAGTGAAATACCTCAGACAAAAAAGGATAAAACTATGATTTCACTCATGTGAATTATAATACAAGAAATAAATAAGTAAATGAACAAACAAAACTAAAACAAACTGCCATTTTTAACCAGAGATTTTTACTATCTTTTTAAACTCAAACTGATCTTGTAGTGTGTGTGTGTGTGAATGTGTGTGTTAGTCTATAGAATATACTACAGATTGCATAGAAGTTATTTACCAAAAACAGCCCCCCAAAAATAAATTAATGTTTATAAAAAGTAGAAATTAGGTCAGTTTTTTATGGGAAAGGATAAATAGCTTCCTTGTACATATTAAGACAGAATGAGCCTGTTAATATGGAAGCCAGCCCCTGGTTCCATTTACATTTTTAAAAAATATATATATGTTTTTATTGATATTAGAGAGAGAGAGAGAGAGACAAACATCAATGTGAGAGAAACATTGATTGGTTGCCTCCTGTATGTACCCTGACTGGGGATTGAACCTGCAACTCACAATGTGCCCTGATTGGGAATCAAACCAGTAACCTTTCAGTGCATGGGATAATGTTCAATCAACTAAGCCACACCGGCCAAGGCTCCATTTGCATTTTTGGTCTCATCTCCAACTTCTCCTCATCCTTCTCCTCCTGCTACATCACTGCCACAGTGACCATCTCACAATCCTCTGATACCAGGCATGCTCCTGCCTCAGGCCTGCATATTCACTCTTTCCCAGATGTGCACATGACATTCCCCCTTACATGATTGCTCAGGAGCAATCTTCCTGATGTCTGCCCTGTGCATCCTTTACAGTTTTAACTCTGCCTCCTGTACTCTCATTCCATCTTCCATGCTTTATTTCTTTCCCTTTTCCACAACACTTACCAATATCTAATATGCTATGTAATTTAGTTATCTGTGTTTATTGTTAATTATTCCAGCTAGATTGCAAACTTTATGAAGGATTCTATCTGTTTTGTTCACTGATGTCTCCCAACAGCCCAGCTTAGTGCTTAGAGCATAGTAGGCACTCAGTAAATATTTGTGGGATGAACAAATTAATAAATGCATTGTGTGAGTTGCATTTGTTTCGTAGATGTGTGTGGGTTTTTGCTGTTAGGATTTGTCTTGTAACAGCACGATTTTGTTCAAGCAGTTACCAAGCCAACCGTGCTTGCAAGAATGTTTAAGCAGCAGAACACTGTGTAAGTAGCAGTCTCTCTACTTAGCTTGTGATTCATCAGAGTGCCATCATTATTTCTGACCTTCAGCTGTCTAGACTGTTTCACCTTAGTACCTTCTCCCACACTAGCAATAGTGCCTTCCTCAGACCTGAGTTTGGCCTGGACAAAAGTCATCTTGGTCTTCCCCCGTTCCTTCTGAGTGAATACTTAGAGGACCCATCTGGATGATGTTCAAGGACTAGAATCACTAAATTCAAGATTTCTTCAGTCTTAATACATGATTGTTGTGTTTATTATTTTGACCTTTATTATAAATTTGGTTCCTTGTCCCCAAGTATCATTTAGCACCACTTAGTAGCTTTGTAACCTGGGACCAGTGACCACATCGCTCCAGGTCTGTTTGTTCACCTCTGTCATCCTACCACCTACTCCACAAGGTGATTGCGAATTTCGAATGAGATGGTCAAAGCCAAGTGCTTAGCCCCATAGTGAGTTCTCAGTCATATTGTCCCGATGATGACACTGTTGGCTACTGATGTTAGCTGCCAATAGTGACACTGCTGGTAGAGGCTCTTGCTCCAAATTAAAGCTGGTAAAGAACAGGTAGTAACTGAGGAGATCCTACTTCCTTGGACTTGTTGACAAGAATCCTGCTTAATCAGGAAGGAGTTTTCAAGAAGCACCTACATGTACAGCTCTGTACAGGGCAGCGATGTTTTAAAGAGACCTAAGACCAGAGCACGGTGATTACAGAAGTATTGGCTAATATTCATAGATTGTTTTCAAACACAGAAAGGCAGGCCCAGTGCTGGTTCCTTGTCAGAGGAGCAGTGAGCAATGGAAGCAGCGGTTCGGGCAGTCGGTGGGAACGGCATAGACAATGGGAACATCCGAGCTGAAACTCAAAACGTGAACATGGATTTAGACACTGACAAAACTTGGAAGAAGATTATGTTTGGAAATACCACCCACTTTCAGATGTGATTATACAAACAAATGAAAGACCGAGGGGAGGAAATACTATAAATAGGCTTTAAGTATTATTGTGCTTGAGGATGTACTGGCATGTTGGCATCGAGCCTATGTAATTTCTGAGAATTTTCCTTTGGATTGTGGCTATCTAAAAACGTCATGACCGTGTGGAAAGGTTAAAATACATTAGAGTGAGTATTAATCTATATTTCTGCTTCTCTCCCCTCCCCCCTTTCTTTTAGACTTGGGAAGATCCCCACAGAAACGATAAGAGCACAGACTGCTGTGGAGATGATGATCCTATTGATGTTTGTGAAATCGGCTCAAAGGTTTGTTGTATAGACTGTGTTATTCTAACACGGTCTAGTTTATTCATGCCATAAAATTTCAGTTCTCTGTGGAAGCCACCAGTTCTTCAGTTCTTCAAAGTTCTAGCCCATCGATCCCTCTGGTATCAGTACCTTTTTGTGTCTTTACTTCCTTCGCTTAAACTGGGGATTGGTAAACTATAGCCCAGTGGCGGGTCAAATCTAGCTCACCACCTGTTTTTATAAATTACACAGCTACACCCCTTCATTTACGCATTGTCTGAGGAATGGTAGCAGAGACCACATAACCTGCAAAGTCTAAAGTATTTACTGCCTGAGTTTTTACAGAAACATTTTGCCAAGTCCTATCTTCGGCTTCCTTGCCCATTATCCGAGCTGAAACTCAAAACATGAACGTGGATCTAGACACTGGAAAATTCAAAACCAATGAAAGCCACGGGCACTCTCTTTGTGTGTGCCTGCTTCCAGGTTGCCAAGTCCTAGGGAAAGCAAGACCTACAGTGTCAAGGTTGCTGCTACCCATAGAATTCTGGGAGTCCTTGGTCAAATCTTTTTTCTATTTTCTACTGCAGTTATTGCTAATAATTGTTATTTACTATAGACATTCAGCTCCTTGCACTTTGTTCTTATTCCCAGCACAGTGTCTTGTCTTTAATCTTGTGGAGCTCAGAGAAACCAACAGATGAGAATTCCCTCACCTTTCCCCCTTAGACTGCCAAAGTACCTGTGCCTGAAAACATTTCTCCCTTTTGTCTGGGCCTGGGAGAGTTGCCTTTTCTTATCCAAGACCAGTGCTTCCCTTCTTGCCTCTGAGTGACAATATTTTTCTATCTTTATTTTGTCCTGTATTTACAACTTATCTTTCTTTGTTGTCTTCCTTCAATATGTCTCCTGTCTTCCTTCTCTTCGCATGAAGGCTTGTAAAGAGTTTCCCACTTAATCTTCAACCTATTTCGGAATTGTTTTCATCCTGCCATTATTTCAATGAAACTGCTCTCACTAAGGTCCCTAGTAATTTTTTTAGCCAAATCCAAGAGGCCTATTTCATGTTGACATAAGAAATGTCCAAACTTATACGAATTTTGAGTTTATTTGAGCCAAACTGTTGACAATGGATTGAGAAAATGCTCCAGAGAATGGCAGTTTTAAACCTGTTTTATACATTACAATCAAAAGAGATGTGAAGGAGTTACATGAAATTCATTGATGATAGATAGATTGGGGAGGCAGGAGAAAGCAAAACTAGGGGCCGGGGTGGATCTCTGGGATTGGATAAAAAGTAAAAGGGATAGACACACACTCCTTTTATATTGGTAGGTATGGGATAGTTAATAGTCAACAATTAACCTGATAATAACAATGAGCAGTTCTGTGGTCTCTGCTCTGGTTCGGTGGTTGTGCCCTGAAGGGTCTGGAAAAAAGAAATGACTCTGACATCCCAAAGGTTTTCTATGGCAGATGCAAAAAGACAATGGACCAGCTCAGTTAAGGTAAAGATTGACCTTTGTCAAGGAAGATACCAGCCTAGGACAAGAGACTATGCAACAAGACTTGATTTTTCTTAGGAAGCTTTTATTTCAGACCATCCTGTGGGGTTACTTTAGGTCTCCGAGTTTGTCAGGCCTGCCATGCAGACCTCCCCTGAGCTTGTCAGTTTTAATGTGTGGCCCCTTTTTCGTCCACGTGTCTAACTTGTTACTGTTAATCTTGTCTTTCTTCCTGAGACAGTCTCTTCACTTTACTTTGATTGTATCATAATCGCTGGGATAGTCTCTAATTCTGGTTCCTTATTGGTTTCTTTTGCAAGCTCCTTTTCTTCTGCCTATTCCTTAGGATTGGTGAGCTTGAGGGTTGTGCCCCTGTCCCAACTAAGAACTCCCTTGGCGATCCCATCCCAAGCACTCCTAGTTTTGCTCTCAAATTAGTATCTCCAGCTCAGACCTGTATAGTCAGCTGCCTGCTTCTGCCCTTGGATGTCTCCCATACTGTGTCCAAAACAGTTCATTCTTCCCTGCTCTCCTGTAACTCCTCAGTATTTTCAGTCCCCCAAATTGAGGAGTCATCTTGATCATTCTTTGCTTTTCTTCATCTGTTAATCATGAAATATAGATTCTGTATTCCAAATAGCCTTTAAACCACTTCTTTTTATTCTCACTGCAGCTACTTTGTCAAGTCCCCTATTTTTTCTCACTTAATTATTCCTGCTACTGACCAGTTTCCTCTCTGAGCCTTCTTTTCCTACCATCATTTATTCCAGACGCCTCCTGCTTGCTCTTTTTAGCACCTGGCTTCCTCTCCTGGCACTCCCCGTTTGCAGGCCACCCTCCAGCTGCACCCATCTTTCCCTTCCTGTAGTGCATCTGCTCTCCCTGACGGCCAGGCCTTCGCACACAATATTCCCTCTGTAGAATGGAACCTCCTTCCTTCTTCACTTTGTTACTTCCCCCCCCTTTTTTTTTCACCTCCCCTGCTCATCCTTCAGATCTCAGCTAAAATATCGCTTCCTCTTGGAAGCCTTCCTTTATTGCCCTCTACCCCCCAACTAAAATACTTGGTCTTTGTTACATACTCCCTTAGTGCTAACTGTGGTCTGTTTGTTTAATAGCCTCCTCTATGAGGTGAGAGCTAGCTCTGTGAGGATGGGACTCAGCATTGCAGTGTATAGCTCAGTGCCTGGCATGTGGCATATGCCTGGCAGGTAGAAATACCACACTGAACTATTACTTGAATCTTATTCTAGTTAAGATTAAATTAATTATCTCTGGTAACACCTATTGGCAATTTTAGGCTTCTAGATTATTGTTTAGGAAACATTTTCCTCTGATTTTTTTCCCACTTTATTTACCATAACTAGAGGCCCGTTGCACAAAGATTCTTGCAATAGGCCTTCCTTCCCCTGGCTTTAGGCACCAGTTTCCTCCGGCACCCTGGACCCAGGCCTTCGCTCTGCCTGCCACCTTCTGCCTTCGCTCCAGCCGGAGTCTGCCAACTTCGCTGCTGACTCTGGCCAGAGTCTGCTGTCTTTGTCATCTTCATATTCGCTGCGGACTCGGGCCAGAGTCTGCCGTCTTCGTCTTCCCTGCGGCCAGAGTGCCGCTCCTATAGATTCCTTCACCCCCCACCCTCCCTCTCATAGCAGGCGTCCTGCCCTGCCCGGCGCTCTGCACCTGGAGTGGCTGGGCGGCAGGGATGCCACCATCTTGGTCCTTCTAATTTGTATATTCCCTCCTGATTGGCTGGTGGGCATCACAGAGGTACGGTCAATTTGCATCTTTCTCTTTTGTTAGTGTAGATTATTTTGTTTCGCTCATTTTCTTTTTCTTCTTCCTCATTCTCCTTTTGTATTCCTCCTCTCTTTTCCTCCTCTTCATCATCCTCTTAGATTTCTCTTTCTTCTTTTGCTTCTTCTCCTTCTGTTCTTCCACTTTTTTTTTTCTCCTCTTCTCCACATCCTCTCTGCCCCCCTTCTTTTTCTTCTCTCTGTCTTACTCCTTTCTTGCAGGAGAGATTTCCATCCAACTTGTATTTCTGGTTTTATACACAGATAGGGACAAAGGGGCTAGAGTTCGTGTGTGTGTGTGTGTGTGTGTGTGTGTGTGTGTGTGTGTGTATAGTTTCTGTATCTCTCCAGCAGAACTATAGCAGATAGTTAGCTTTCTTTAAAATGTAAGCTATAGTTTAGGAATTTATCTTTCAGACATTTTCTCCCCAGAGGGGTAATAAAGTGTGTCTAAAATTAATAGATTTGAAGGAAGGAAGAATGTAAATATTTTAATGAGTACTTCTTATGTTTCAGACCCTATGCTATGTACTTTAGTCACTTTTACATGTCCTATTTCCTGATAAGTGAAAGTTACTAAATTAAATAACATTACACTGATGGAACATTTTATGTATTAGAAAACTCTTATTCTGAGGGCATAATCCCTGGGGCCATTCAGTTCATACCAAGTGCAAATTACTATGTTAATTTAAATTATTATGCAGATATTAAGTGGGTGTTTAAAGATGAAGTAGAAGTATCTTATTTTCACTTAAAATTTTTAAATTTTATGTAAAAATGTGCAAATGAGCATGCGATTATTGAGATTAGTAACTGAGAGAACTCATATGAAAATGATTTGACTTAGTAACAGTAATTTGTTATTGACAAAACAAAGGAATCACTTTAAGGAAACTTGATATAGAGGTTTTTTTAATAAACCTGCCAAAGTCACTAAATATGCAGAATAAAATTAAAGGTTTCAAATATACATAAGTGGTTTTTAATAAGGCATATGTAATTAATCTTGAAAGCATACTTTTACATTTTACATAGAAAGCTTAGTATATGTAGGTGTTTGATACATCATTACTGAAAAACATATTGACTCGTTATTTTTTGTGGCAATGTAGTATTGATTATAAATGGTCAAATGAATTTATATTCTGGTTTAATGTTGACATTTTGGGTGGATAATTCTATTACAGGGGACTGTCCTGCAGCATCCCTGGCCTCTTCCCACTAGGTGCTAGTAATACCTCCCCAGTTGACAGCCAAAAACATCTCCAGACATTGCCAGATGTCCTCTAGAGGGCAAAATTGCCTGTGGTTGAGAACCAGTTATCTAGTTTGTCACTTCATTAAACAATGTAGCCAGCCTTTTCATTGGTGATTACGTGATACTAGAGGCCCGATGCATGAAATTTGTTCAAGGGACTTGGCCCTCGCAGCTCTGGCTTCGTCCGGAAGGTCGTCTGGAAGGTCATCCACTGTTCGGCCGTCCAGTCCAGTCTAATTAGCATATTATACTCTTATTATTATAGATGATAATTTTGAACAGATCTTCTGGTGTGAGGTGTGTAGATCTCCCAATAAGATCGTAACCTTTGATAACAGGGATCCTTTCTGTGTATATATGTAGTATCTGATATGGTGCTGGATACTGAATAGAGTCTAAACATTTAAGAGTCTGGTTAATATATTTGTGTATATTCCCCCCAGAATGAGATTTCAGTTTAGTTTATGCAGTCTTACTAATCTGCTGTGTAAACTAATTACAACTTCATACAGATTTATATTAAGATTTTAGTTTCATTTTGCAAATATTCTAAAAGGATTTATTTGACTTTATGGTTTAAGGTCTAGTGTTTTTCTCTCAAATAATTTCAGGACACAAAAGTGACTTCCTTTTGCATACGTTGCTTTCCAAATGTAAAGCTGCATTTTGAATCATGAAGGAATTCTGAATCATGCGTTCATATTTCAGCTTGCAGTGAAATTCTATGGCTGATTAAACCTTTAAAAAGAAAAGGATATAGGAAGAATGCATGCATATAAACGTGGCATAGACAATTTGACGGAACCACTGAAATAAATTGTTTTTAGCACATGAAACATTTGCTTAAACATCATGCTATTTCTTGGTTTCTCTTTAAACTTTTAAAAAACATTTTACTAAGACTTTTTTGTCTGTATCTTTAAAGTACTAGTAGTTCTTTCATTGTCATCCATTATCTTCTTAAGGTTATAGTCTAACATGTTAAAAATTTACTTTTCAATAGTAACTGAAAAATGTGCTTTGTAAAAAAGGTACTGTGAAGCAATTTAAAAGTATTCTAGGGTCTCTTTTTACCCCCAAGCAGCAGAAGCCAGGATTATAGTTTGTAATGATATACATGGGTTTATTTTCTGCTTAGTGAGAGTTTCTAGGCTTAGTACATTAAATTTCAAGATCTATAAATAACTTTAATTTCTAAAAAGGGATCCAGATACTTAATAGGCATTTCATAAAAGGTTTTATGACTGTTTTTACATTATTTTAAATTATTAAACCTTTATTAAATTTCAGTTTATAGTGCTTTTCATCTTTCATGGATTTTTTATGAGATATGAGTAAACTTCTCTAAAGCTTTGTAAATGCTCAGTTTCTTTTCTCTTTAAAGGTTCTTTCTCGTGGAGAGGTTATTTGTGTGAAGATCCTTGGGATTTTGGCTCTTATTGATCAGGGTGAAACAGATTGGAAATTAATTGCTATCAATGTGAATGATCCAGATGCCTCAAAGTTTCATGGTAAGTCTATAACTTTGCAGAAACAGAAATAAATCAGGAATTCTTAGAATTTAAAAGGGACTTATGTAAAACACACTGTAGGTATTTGGGAGTTAAATTTATGTTTTGTATTTTATTTATTCTCCATTGAATTTAAAGAGCATTCGACTGTGATTGTGTCTGAGTTGTATCATATTGCTAGGAGGAACAAGAGAGAAAAAAGGATGTAGACAGACACATGATACTTCACACTAAGAAAATGCATTCCATGGGTTCCCTTCTCTCTTCCTTTCCTCCCTTCCTTTTTTCTTTCTTGAATCTCTCTTTTGTTCATTGGAGTAATGGGAAAAACTAAGTGTTTATCAAGGACACAAGTTGTTTCTACACCTGGTTTTTGTTCTGTCCTGTACAAATGAAGGGAAAGATAACTGCCCTCTGACAAAATTTTGATGTCCCAGAAATTTGAGTTCCAGAAATTGCTTGCTGTGTTGAAGAACTGACTTTCTTTGGAGTCAGACTTCAGTCTAAGTTATGGCTGTGCTGCTTTCATCTGAGTGACTGGGTAGATCATTCAACCTTTCCGAATTTCAGTTTGCTCATCTGTGGAGATAAATGCACCTACTTCTGAGGTTGTTAACAGAAGTGATTTACTTAAAACATCTGGCTGTCACATACAAGGATTGACTATATGCCACTATTATTATTATTTGTCTACTTTTTTCTTCTATTTTTCTAGCCCTTTTGCTTTCAGTTTCATTCTCATTTAAGATCCTGGTTTCTTCTAGACTTCATATCTTATCTCAGCTAGAAACTTCATTCTGTCTGATTTGATTGAAACTCAATATTTATATGTTAACTTTCCTTAATTTATGTGCATTTAAAACCTTTTTTTTGCACATGGAACAGCAAAAAGAAATTTTATGTTATTCTTGCATGTAATTGAGAAAGGAAGGGATCTG
Organism: Ia io; assembly: GCA_025583905.1. Lineage (NCBI taxonomy): Eukaryota > Metazoa > Chordata > Mammalia > Chiroptera > Vespertilionidae > Ia > Ia io. Next base: position 74,917,039 of record JAJQQW010000002.1, on the reverse strand, counting down.
ATAGGGTGATTTCATGTAACCTCACGGTCAAAACTAAAACATGGAATTACAATTTGGCCAGTGTTGCTCAGTGGTTGAGCATTGACCTATGATCGAGAGTTGTAGTTCAATTCCTGGTCGGGGCAAATGCCCAGATTTCGGGCTCGGTCCCCGGTAGGGGGCAACTGATCAATGATTCTCTCTCATCGTTGATGTTTCTACCTTTCTCTCTCCCTTCCTCTCGCTGAAACGAATGAAAACATAAAAACAAACAACAAAAAAACATGGAACTACACTTAAAATAGGAGACATGAGTCTATAAACCAAATGTGTCTTGTCTGTCTCATTTTTTTACCCTGATTTGTTTATTATCATGTTTCTTATACATGCATATGTAAGAAGAGTAAATAAATTTGCAGTTTAAAAATATTTAAATACATTAACTGCTCCTCAAATGAGAACTGACAATCAAATGGTGCAATGTCCTCCAAAACAAATCAGTTGTGAAGTGGCACACTGAAGTCATGAAAGACTACTAAAGGACGCTGCTTTAAACTGGAGATCTGAGAACCTGAATGAAACTAGTCTTTAGGTGGAATAAATTAGCCATTAGCATAGTACAGTTGGCGATGTGATTTAACATTTTTGTTTTGTTTTTTGTTAATCCTCACCCAAGGATATGTTTCCATTGATTTTTAGGAAGAGTGGGAGAGAGAGGGAAAGACAGAGAGAAACATCAATGTAAGAGAAACACATCGATTGGTTGCCTCCTACATGAGCCCAACCAGGGCCCAGGCTGGGGAAGAGCCTGCAACCAAGATACTTGCCCTTGACCAGAATCAAACCCGGGACCCTTTGATCCGCAGGACTATCCACTGAGCCAAACTGGCTAGGGCTAACTTTTTTTTTTTAATTTTTTTTTAATTTCAGAGAGGAAGGGGGGGGGGGAGAGAGAGAGAGAGAGAGAGAGAGAGAGAGAGAGAGAGAGAGAGAGAGAGAGAGAGATCAATGATGAGAGAGAATCATTGATTGGCTGCCAGTCCTGCATGTCCCATATCAGGAATCAAACCATGACCTTCTGTTTCATAGGTCGACACTCAACCATTGAGCACACTGGCTGGGTGATTTAACATTTTAAAATCCCTAGCACATGCCAAAGCATTGGTGCCTGTTCTAGTACATATTATCATTCCGTTTTTGTTAAATTAAATTTATCAGGGTAACATTGGTTAATAAGATCATACAGGTTTCAAGTGTACAGTTCTATAATACATATCTGCAAATTGCATTGTATGCCCACCACCCAAAGTCAGAGCTTCTTCTGTCACCATATATTTGATGCCCTTTACCCTTTGGTGCTCAAAGGATTTAAATAACTTGTCCAAGTTGTACATCTAGTAAATAGGAAAACCATGATTTGAACTCATTTCTGCTTGATTATGAAGTCCATTGTCCATCAATAGTACTATCCAAAGCAAGTCATACATGACTGTAGTCGTTTGTAGTATTTCTAACTAGTGGTATTGAAATCAGATTACATAGGCTAAGCACCTTTCTCCTTGAGTGCCCTAAGGCCTAGAATGAAAGATTTAAGGTCTCTTTCACTTTACTCCTGTTTGTACCCAGAGTGGAGATGACTGCATTCGGTCATCATTTAAATTCTTTTTGTGTATTCTTGTACAAAAAGACAAGCAGAAATACTGAAGCTTACTTAGTTTGAGATGAAAACTGTAATAAGTAAAACAAATTACTGTTTTGAGAAGAAAAGACACTTTTTTATTCTAATAAAAGGCAACACATGTATTATCTTAATCATGAAAAATACAATTCTTCATATGTTTTTAAAGTCCTAAAATTAAAAGACAATAATTATTGGCATATTTTGCTCTAATATAGTATGCTGACATTGTGTCTGGTGTTTATGTCCAGAATGAGTAAGGTATGGGAAGGGAGGGAAATAATTTACTTCAAGGATATTTGCATATTGTTTGCACTGGGTGGTATTTTAAGTACTCGCATATATCTAGATTTTGTAAAATAAATTCTGTATGTAAGTGGTTTCTTTTTACTTCTCATTTCTTTTATCTTCACATTATTATAATACATTCCTCATATCTTTATTGCATTTTCTTTTGTCTTTTACTTAAGTGACCCAAGGAAGAAATAGATGTAGGCACAAATTGAAAGGCTGAAGAAATTGCAGTACAATTTTTTTTAAAAAATCGTAAGTCTAGAATTCTAAGTGATCCTGTGTAGCAGCTTTTATTTTTAATTTAAATACAAGTTTTGTTTTATATTTATCATATCTTTCAAACATCATACAGCTGTTCTCTCAACTATTTCAGACAACAGAATTTCTGTTGTCTTGCTGCTTAACGAAGGAAGTGTTAGTGGACAAAAATTATCCTAATCTTATTTTTCTTTCTTCACTCCTTAGCCTACTGTGTTGTCTGTGTTTTCATTAGCACCTGCCAAAGGGGAATTAGAGAGGATGAGAGCTGAGTGATGCTCAGTAATTAGAGGGCTTGAAAGCTTCCTAAATACGTGAAGGAATTTTTTAAAGTTTAAGGAACAAGCCAGTTATGATTTGATTACAATGTTTAATAACATTTTTGTATCATAATAATTAATTCACCTTCCAAAGGTATCTATCTTGTAATTCATGGGGAGCTTACATATTATAAGCACATGGCTTATTTTATATGATGTTACAGGTTTATAATTCAACCTTGATCAGGGTGAGAAGCCTCAGAAACAAATAAAGGAACCAATTTTATGATTATGCCTCTTACAACTTATGACCCTACATAATAAAGAGCTAATATGCTAATTAGACCGGACAGCGGGACGACTTTCCAGACGACCTTCCAGAACGACCAGTGGGCGGGGCCGCGAGGCAGCCAGGACTGAGATGCGCCAAAGCAGCAGGGGCTGCAAGGGCTGAGCCCCTTGCACAAATTTCGTGCATCGGGCCTCTAGTTTTATTATAAAAGAAAATACGTATATTTGGGTTCATTGATTAAATAAATATTAGCTAATAGGTAGTAAATTTTGGTGCCATTCTCTACTATATATCTTTGAAAATTAATAAACTATATTTATTATTAAGTCAAGCAACTTTGAAAATTTATTCTTATGTTTCCTGCCCACATTTACTTTCTAAAATCACAAACACAGGATTTTGGATGGCATTTTTTAATCATAAAAATAATCATAATACTTGGAAATAAAAACTCAGAAGAATAAAAAAGGTATATAAAATGAAAATTGAAGTTCTCCTTCCACTTCCCACCCTCAGTCTTACTGCTCATAACATCTTCACTCTGTGGTTTCAGTTCTCTTGAGTGTTTGCTTCCTTTCTGTAAGCAGTGTACTTACACTTCTATTTCTTAATTCATGTCTTTTCCCTCTTGACTCAAGTTGCTGCTTTGGATGATTAGGAAATTAACTTTTTATACATTTCTCAATTTTGTTACCATATTTCTTCTTCTGTTATCTTAATTCTAAATATTACACTTTGAGCTACATTTGTTGCTTCATTAATTTTAAACAATAACTGGAAGCTGCCCAGGATGGAACTAGAACATTGAGGTTTCTGTACTTCTCTGCCCCTTACTAACTAGCTTCACTCAGCCACACTATTAGTTCTACAGCGTCAAAATGAATAATGTTTGAAGTTCTGTTCTTTACCTATAACTGTTTTTTTTTTTTTTTTTTTTTTTATGTTTTGACTCCTGAATCTGAAACTTGGAAAGCACTGAATTGCACTTATAGGATTTATGTGAATATTATTCATGTAGTTTATCATACCATTTATTGAATGAGCAGTGTTGGATAGGCTGTTCTGTTGATCCCTCTGCATAGCTATTATTGTGGGTTTGTTTATTTTTAATTGCCCTCCTGGCTTATTAGTTGTACTCTTTCTTAGATTCTTTGATGTCCTCCTTTTTTGTTTTTCTTTTTCATTGTTGGCTGGTAAATTTTCCAAAAAATTTTCCAGAAAATGCATTGGAGGTTATCTTATTTGGTACATATTAGAATGTCGTGTGTGTGTGTGTGTGTGTGTGTGTGTGTGTGGTCACCTTCTACTTAAATAACTTTAAAATATCTAATACAGTAACTTTAAATTACTGTGCAGGAATTGAAATTTCTATCACAAAGGAGTGAGTGATTTTATAACAGTTTAAACATTTGTCATCTGTACTTGATATTTTATTAGATCAACAGGAGTAATTATTAAAAACATGGAAAGTGTAGCTATCTGGAAAAATTTTTTTAAAGTCTGTAGTTTTCTGGTGATGTATGTAATACAGAAATTTATGAAGAATTTCAAGAATTATTTTCTATACATTTTTGTTGTTTAGATATTTAAAAATTTCTTCTTACTCATTTCCAGTACCTTGAGAAATAGCTGTTTTGTTTTTTGACTTGGTCAGTACCTATTTTTTTTTTAAACAAAGAAATCTGTTTTAATTTATGGTAAGTAGGTCTCCTGTGTGTATACTATATCAATTTAGACACTTTTAAAGTAAGATTTTGCTAGGAAGTTTTAGGGTTGTTTTATTTGTTATGAAATAACTTCTTTGTTCCCAGGGAACATAGGTGCAGACTTTGGGAAACTGTAATATACTATAATCATAGTTCCAGTTTTTAACTTTGACATGACTGAACAAACATTAGCAATTGCATCAGAGAACGTGTTTCAGTTAGGAAGAAACTGGTTGCTGGCTGTATTTCTTTAATTTCTACATTATTTAAATCTTGAAGTTTTACCTTTTAAAACTGGAGTAGCCACTGTGAAAATCTAAAAAAAGTCCAAGTAACATTTGAAAACAAATTCCTATACTCCCTGATAGAAAATTGGTCACTTTGCCTGCCTCATTAACACTTGAGAGCACTAAGACTATTTAATGCACTGCAATTAGGTTCTAGGCTCTCGTGTTTTCAATAGTGCCATAATGGCCTGAAAGGGTTAGTAAGACTCCCAGAGTACCCAAATTATTACTAGAGAATGCTTTGGCCATTAGGAATAATAGCACTTAGTTATGAAATAAACAAGCTCAGAGCTTTTTAAGAAGATCAAAATGCTAGGGGATGTGTAATTTCTCTCTCAGTTAAATTAACCACCTTCTATAATGTAGAGCTCCATATATTCACCAGACAGATGTCTGAGCCGCTTTAGAACTGCCAGTGACAGGGGAGTAGTGTCATGAGAAGGTTTGGGCCTAGAAGTTACTTCAACTTGCAGAGCAATGAAGATTTCTTTTGTTTGGTGTCTTTAAATAAATGAAAACTGTGGTCTGTTGTCCTGTAATAACTTGCTTTTGTAGTTTAAAAAATGAAAAAAAATAAAAAACAAATTGAGATCAGAACAGTTATATTGACACAGATATATTCTGGGATGAATAAATTACATTAATAATAGGGAAATTATTTTAAGCAAGGTAGTTGGGACTTTTTCAAAGGCCAGCAATGCACTTTTTCTAAAATTATCAGAATGTATATGTATTTTACTGGTATACACAGTATTTTACCTTATCTAAGGGGGATACGTTCCAAGATATCCAGTGGATGCCTGACACCATGGATAGTATCGAACTCTATGTACACTGTTTTTTCCTCTACAAATGTATTTATGATAAACTTTAATTTATAACTTAGGCTCAGTAACAATAACAATATTAAGATTAACAATAATAATATCAGAGTAGAACAACTATAACTGTATATATATACACACACACACACACACACACACACACATACATATATATATATATATGTGTATGTGTGTGTGTGTGTATATATATATATATATATATATATATATATATATATATATATATATATATATATATATAAAAAGCCTAAGCAACCATTACAACTGAACGGACCGGTCGACCAGTTGCTATGATGCACACTGACCACCAGGGGGCAGACAATGCAGGAGCTGCCCCCTGGTGGTCAGTGCACTCCCACAGCCAATCTCCCGCAGTTCCTCCCCCGAGCCCTCTGGCCATGTCCGGCAGCCAGCAAGCCCCAGCCAGGCCAAGGGATCTCACCTGTGCATGTATTCGTGCACCGGGCCTCTAGTATATTATAAGAAAAGTTATGTGAATATGGTCACTTGTTTCAGAGGATTCTTGCTGAAGTCTTCATATAGGCTCAGTGCTTTCTGGAATAGCTTGTAGCCATCAGTTGGAGCACGTTTTCTCTTTTTTTTGTTAATCCTCACCTGAGGATATTTTTTCCATTGATATTTAGAAAGAGTGGAAGAAGGGAAAGAGAGAAAGGGAGAGAAACATTGATGTGAAAGAGACACATCAATTGGTTGGCTCCCGAACCTGCCCCAATGGGTCAGGGATTGAATTTGTAACCCGGGTATGTGCCCTTGACAGGGAATCAAACCAGTGACCCTTTGGTGTGTGGGCCAACACTAGTCATTGGGATACACCTTTTCTATCTTAACCAAGCACTTATCACACACTGTGGTTATAACTTTTGCTGTTTGAAGTACAATGGTAAAAGTAGCATGAATTTCTTTTTCACAATTTTAAGATAGAAGATTCATTCTTACTGTAGATGTTTCAATCTCAGCATACATTTTTTTTCTTTTTCATGAAGTTGAGAATTTTTACTTAACGGAAGCACTTTACAGCTTTTCTTTGGTTGCTAGCAACACTACTATTTTTTTTTTTTCTTTATTGATTAAGGTATTACATAGGTGTCCTTACCCCCCATTGCCCCCCGCACTCATGCCCTCACCCACCTGGTGTCTGTGTCCATTGGTTAGGTTTATATGCATGCATATAAGTCTTTTGGTTGATCTCTCCCCCTTACCTCCACCCTCCCCTACTTTCCCTCTGAGATTTGACGGTCTGATCAATGCTTCTCTGTCTCTGGATCTGTTTTTTGTTCATCAGTTTATGCAACACTACTCTTTCACTTTGGGGCCATTATTAAGTAAAATAAGGGTTACTCAAGTACTGCGATACCACAACAATCGATCTGATAACTGAGATGGCTACTACGTGACTAACAGGCGGGAAACATATACAGAGTAGATAGGCCGGACAACGGTGTGATTCATGTCCTGGGCGGGATAGTGGGAGAGGGCCCGAGATTTCATCATGCTACTAAGAATTGCATCGTGGCTCAATGGTTGTGTCGACCTATGAACCAGGAGGTCACAGTTTGATTCCCTGTCAGGGCACATGCCCAGATTGCGGGCTCGATCCCGAGTGTGGGGCGTGCAGGTGGCAGCTGATCAGTGATTTTCTCTCATTAATGCTTCTATATCTCCCTCTCCCTTCCTCTCTGAAATCAATAAAAATGTATTTAAAAAATAAAACACGACTTGTTTATTTCTGGGATTTTCCATTTAATATTTTTGGAATATGATTGGTTGTGGGTAACAGAAACTCCAGAAAATGAAACCATGTACAGGGTGTATATTGTCTTTCGAGGCAGGAATATACATGTGGAAACTGAATCTCTTTGGCTTAAATTTTCATTTGCTAAGTTAAAATTTTTAGTGTCCATGCAGTTACTATTTAAAAAAAATAACCAAATTATGTGGAGTTTAATTTCCTTACTTCATAGAACACAATTTAATACTGTCATAAAAAATAAGTATTAGTAAGTAATCTCAAGGGAAGATATTTATGTTAACCTTTGTAACCAGAAAGAATGGAGCTAAGTTTGCTTTCCTGTGTGTGTACTCTGGCACAGAAGGGGCTGGCATATCATCATTGTCATGCTAAAAGCTCTGACGTTTCTGGAAGAATTACTTCGTGCCAAGGAACTGCCAAATGTTTCCTTTGGAACAGCTGTTTAATGTGTACACAAGCTCAAGCCAGAGGTGCTAGTGTTCCCTTTTTCTTTCAGATTAAGAAACTGATGCACTGGGGGTGTTGGTTAATAACTTGTGTAAAATCATGCAGAGAGCCCTTAGAATCCAGTTGGGGTCTCCAGCTATATTTATGGCCTGGGACAGTGTTGCTTTCTGGGAGTGCTGGCCATTTGCTCTGAAATAATTTAGGCATCAGTGGGATAATTATGATGAAAGGCTCCTGTAAAATGATGGTTCTTTTGATCTTCATGCCTTTCATTTCATTAATAGTTCTACCTTAATAGGCATGAGTGTGTGGGGATGGGGTGTGGGAGGAGGCAGTTGAGAAGGAGGGACAAATTGGGTAAAATGTACTATAATTAAGAATAGAATTAGATTTCTGGGGATCTTTTGTCTCTGTTTTAAACCTTGACCTCTTTCAGTGTTTTTTAGGCTTCAGTCATATTTCTATGATGTGGTAAAGCGTAGGGGAGATCTAAAATCCTCTAAGCAGTAAATGTTCCCAAGGGTTTTTCCCATCTCTGAATTTTGTTGTTTTAGGAAATATTTTTAATCCATTATTTTTTTGTCTGTCTTCTTCTAAAGTAGAAAGACCTACATTATTTTCAAAGTTAGTGATGAAGGTAAAAGTTTAAATTAAAGGATCCTGAGATAGATTTCTTGGGGACTTGGGCACATTTTTAAGTTCTTTAGCGTCTCTCTTCAGTGCTGTAGCTGGAACTTCAGTGGCGGTCTGTCCCACCCAAAGCCTGAGCTGTAGCCACTGTGTTACATGTTTCATATTAAAATTAGATTAGAAGAATATTTGAATTTCTGTTATGCACAAGACATCTGGATGGTTTCCATTTTATTGTTCCTGTCGCATTTCTCATGAAATGATAATGAACATGCATATTTTTGGAAAATATTTACCATGTCTTTTCTGAGAAGTTTTTCTGATAAAATGCAAATAGGCCTCCATGTCGACTTAACTTTAGTAGGTAATACTTTTTTTTAAGTGTGTTAATTTCCATTATTTTTTTATGACGTTAGTAAATATTTTTAGTACAGATGATGATAATAGTATAATTTAGGGAAAGGAGAATGGAGAAGGAAAGGACAACTAAAAGGAAGGAGACTGTTCATTGGTCTTAAACACAGGTATGTGGACCAGGGTGGAAACAGGAAAACCTTTTAGAGATTCTGAGTAAGTAGAAACTATTAAAACACGTCCCAGAGCTGGAACCTCTCATTGTGACAGAGAAAATACAGTGTGTTCTGGAAAGGAACTGCTGTTTCTTGTGAATGTTTATAAAATGTCATTAAAAACACATGTTCTTGCTTTCTACAGATTTTGTGTAGAGACCAGTGTGCCTATGAGTAGTTCTGTGAGAGCAGCATCTGTAGTGTTGGAACAAGAGTATTGTGCATTTACATCACTTCTGTGGTAAAATCCATAGAATTGGAAATTCCTTATTTATTTATTTATTTATTTATTGTTAATTTGACAATTAATTGTTATTTCCCTCTTTGGACAAAATTTTAAGCATGAAGCCATTTCCTAGTATCTTTTTTTTTTAATTAAAAAAATAATATGGGCAAAGAGATATGGCACTACATTAATGTTACTGGTTTACTGGTTTTTGTCTAAACATAAAAATAAAAAGTCAGCTGATTATATGGTTTCCTCACTTTATCTCATGGTACACTGGAAATTATCCAGATAAAAATGGCATTTTAAGTTTTTCCTTCAGATCTTTTTCATGAAAGTACAGGTGGTTCTCAAGTTGGGAATGTATATAGTTTGATAAAACTCTGAAGTTGAGAACCATTCCACTAATCTGTCTTTTTTTTTTTTTTTTTTTTTTGCTTGTTGGAGATTTAACCTTAGATCTAGGATAATTGATAACAGTTTTGTTATACATTCAGTTAGGAGATGTAATCACCTAAACAAATGATGATGTCCCCCCCCACACACATACATAATTACCTGCCTCAGATTTAAAACTACTATATTGAGTTTATTCTGCACAGAAGAATAAAGGTATATTTAAAAAAAACTATTCTAAAATTCTCTCTTGTGTTTGTTATCTGACTTGGGAAAAGTCATATGACCTCTGGAAGCTTTAGTTTCTCCTCTAAAGTTGCCTCAGATTTAAAGCTTCTGCATTGAGTTTATTCCCTTTAAGACCTTGAGCAAATTACTTAATCTGGTAGAGCCCTAATTTCCTAATTTACATAAATGAAATAAATAATACCTAATTTACAGGTTTTAAAGCTTCAATGACATACTAGTACTGAACATGAAAAAACTTTCCTGCCAATCTGATAGGTGAAAAATGGTATCTTGTTTTAATTTTGTCCTTTTCTGCTTAATGCTGGGATGGAGCATCTTTTTCATTTATTTATTGGCTATGTGTATCTTCCTTTCTCTAAATTACCTAGACATATGGTTCCCATTTTTCTATTGAGTTGACATATTCTTTTGATATATGAGTATTACTTGGATATTTATTACTTAGATGGAAATATTTTCTCATCTGCAGAAAAACTATTGCCTTCTGGTTTATAGATATTTTTATTTTTTATGTATTCTATTTTATCATTTTTATACATGGCTTTAGCATTTTAATTTATTTTTAGCATTTATTATGATATTTAACAGAGTTATTAAAACATTCTTTCTTCATAGCCAAAGACTATTTTAGTCCTTCTGATTCTTATTTAAGGATTTCTTCCCCCATACACAGAAAGGTATTTTTCTTTTTCTCTTTTTTATATTTTCTTTTTTTATATATAATTGGGTCTTTAATTCATATGAAATTTATTTTATTTTTTTCATATATACAATATTCCCATTACTACTTAACAGAAAAATCTATTCTCTTTCCACTGTTTTGAAATGCCTCCTTTGTCATATATTGCATTCTTCTTCATGCAAATAGTCTGTTTCTGGATTCTGTTTGTCATCAATGATCTACTCCTGTGCCAGTGCCAAGTTATTTTAATTACTATAACCACATAATAAAACATACACAAGACAAATTCCCCTTTTGTTTTACTTTTTCAAAATAGGTTTTTTTTTTACATATAGCTTTATTCTTCTGTGCAGATTTTTGAATCCAGTTGTCAAGGATTTCTGCTATCTTTAAAATATTAAATATTCATATCAATGAATACTAGTATGATATATATATTTCTACATCTATCCATGCTTTCCTATTTATCTCCTAGTTAAGTGATATTGGTTTAGTAATGGCCTTGTTACATGTTACGTTAGGTTTGTGTCTAGGTATTTAATATGAATTGTTCCATTACAAAAGCTTTGTACAGTTTCTGGCATATTATAGGTGCTGAATATGTATTTTTTTTTTTAAATATATCTTATTGATTTTTTATAGAGAGGAAGAGAGAGGGATAGAGAGTCAGAAACATCGATGAGAGAGAAACATCGATCAGCTGCCTCTTGCACACCCCCTACTGGGGATGTGCCCGCAACCAAGGTACATGCCCTTGACCGGAATCGAACCCGGGACCCTTGAGTCCGCAGGCCGACGCTCTATCCACTGAGCCAAACCGGTTTCGGCTGAATATGTATTTTTAAGTTGATGAATAAAGAATGTGCATATATGTATTACTATTTTATTTACTTTTTTAATATTTATTGATTTCAAAGAGGAAGGGAGATAGAGATAGAAACATCAATGATGAGAGAGAATCATTGATCAGTTGTCTCCTGCATGCCCCCTACTGGGGGCCAAGCACACAACCCCAGGCGTGTGCCCTGACCTGGATTGAACTGTGACCTTCTGGTTCATAGGTTGATGCTCAATCACTGAGCCACACCGGCCAGGCTATATGTATTATTGATAAGCACAAAATGAACATTTTGAGCAAAGTCTGAAAGTATCTTCGAAATAGGTGCATTTTCTCTTATTTTAAAGGGAGAAAATGTGTATATTAAAGATTTTCGCATTTTAACAATCACAGTTGTATTTCAATAGAGTCAGTTGTACATTGCCAAAGACATGTAGTCTTTGGTTTATGACCTCTTCCTCTTGCATAATGCTTTAGATTCATAAGGTTGTGTCTAATTCGTGTACTAGTTTGTTTCACTTTATTGCTGAATAGAGTTTCATTGTGTAGACATGCCATAGTTTATTAATCCACCTGTTGGTGGAAATTTGGGTTTTCAATTTTGGGCTAATATGAATAGAACGGCTATGAACATTCAAATACAAGTCTTTGTGTGAACATATGTTTTCATTTCTCTTGGGGAAATATCTAGGAAATGGGTTACTGGGTGAGATGGTAATTATATGCTTGACATCATAAGAAACTGTCAAACTATTAAGTGGCTGTACCATACATTTCATTACGTCCTAAAGATCCGTAATTTCCATCTCATGTCATTTCTCTTCAACTTGAAGACTTCAGCATTTTTTGTAGTATGGTACTACTGGTGATGAGTTTACTCTATTTTGATTGATCTGAAATTGTATTTTCTTGCCTTTGTTTTGAAAGTGTAGTTTGACCAGACATAGAATTGTGAATTATGGAGATTTTTGTGAAGATGTTCCATATTCTTTTGGCCTCCATTGCTTCTGTTGAGAAGTCAAATGTCAGCTTATTGTTACCCAGTATATAATACATTGTTAGACTGTTTTTAAAGATTTTCTCCTTATCTTTGGATTTCAGCTATTGTGTGTGTGTGTGTGTGTGTGTGTGTGTGTGTGATATATGCTGAAGTGTTCTTTATATTTATCCTGCTTAGGGAATAATGAACTTTGTGGATCTGTAAGTTCATGTGATTTCTGTCTTTCAGTTTATTTATGTGATGTATCACGTTTATTGACTTGCATCCCTGGAATAAATCCCACTTGAACATGGTATATCATCTTTTTAATATGTGTGGATGCAATTTACTAATACTTTGTTGAGGATTTTAGCATCTGTGTTCATCAATATCAAGGATATTGGCCTGTAATTCTCTTTATTTGTTGTGTCTTTATCTGGTTTTGGAATTAGGATAATGCTGGCCTCATAAAAATAGGTGGAAGTGTTCCTTCCTCTCAGATTTGTTGGAATAGTTTGAGTATAGGTGTTAGTTCTTTTTTGAATGTTTGGTAAAAACCCCCATGTGAAGCCATCCAGGGCTTTTGTTTGCTTGGAGTTTTTTTTATTACTGCTTCTATTTCATCAGTTGTTATTGGCCTATTCAGGTTTTCTGATTCTTCCTGACTCAGCTTTGGGAGATTGTATTTTTTTCTAGGAATTTGTCCATTTCGCCCACATTGTCCAGCTTGTTGGCATAAATAGTTGTTCATAGAATTTGTGGTGTCAGTTATTTCTTCTTGGCTTTCATTTCTGATTTTATTTGGGTCTTTTCTCTTTGTTTCTTGATGAGTCTGCTAATGCTTCATCAATCTTGTTTATCTTTTCAAAGAACTAGCTCTTGGTTTCATTGATCTTTTGTATTGTTTTTTTAGTCTCTATTGTTTATTTCTGCTCTAATCTTTATTATTTCCTTCCTTCAACTTTCTTTGGGCTTTTCTTTTGTTCTGTTGATTTAATTTTGAGAGATAAAGCTTACCTCTGAGTATAACTTTGGCTGCGTCCCATGGACAAGATTTTAGGGGATTAGAGGGCTGGTAATTAATATTTGTTAAGATTAACCCTGCCCTATCTGGTTTGGCTCAGTGGATAGAGCATCAGCCTGCGGACTGAGGGGTCCCAGGTTTGATTCCAGTGGGGGGGCTCACACCCAGGTTGCGGGCTCCATTCCCCGTGGGGAGCATGCAGGAGGCAGCCAATCAGTGATTCTCTCTCATCATTGATGTTTCTATCTCTCTCTCCCTCTCCCTTCCTCTCTGAAATCAATAGAAAAAAATTTTTTTAAAGAATTAACCCTTATTTTTAATTAGATGATTTTCATATTACCTTATTTAATTCTCACAACAACCTTCAGTCCCTCATTTTATATTTGAAGAATCAGACAAGTAATTTATTTTTCCAAGATGACTCAATAGTATATGAGTGCCAGAACTGGGATCTGAATTTAGTGCTGTCTAATCCAAACAGGATGTTTTTCCTAGTGTACCTTGTTTCTTCTTTTAAAGGTTCTGAGCGTTTTTATTGTCATCATTTCCTGAATATTCTTAGGACCAAAAGTTATTTATTAAGCAAGAGTGTGTTTTTCCTTTTTTGTTTGCTTAAAAATTTTTAAATTATATGTGTAGTTGGGTGGAGGGGGGCTGGGTGTGTTTCTTTTTTGATGGGTAAGAGAATTACTTAAAATGTTTATTGTTGATCTTTAGATTTACTGTATTATGATAACCTAATATGTTGTCATAATTTTCTCATACATCTAATTTTTTAGTGTTTTCTTTGTTTTTAATATATAATGATTTTTAAAGTTCATTGGTACTTTAATATATCTCTAGATACAAAAGTTCTCATGCTTTAGATCTCTCTCTCTCTCTCTCTTTCTCTCTTCCCCTTTTTCCCTCTCTCTCTCTATACCCCCTTCCTCTCTAAAATTAATAAAAATAATTAATGAAATTAAAATGGAGAGCTCAGACTTAGTAAAACAAAATTAAACTTTAAAATTTGTTGTTTTATTTCATCATTATTTCTGTTTTGCTTTTTTAGTAAATATATAAAATTTCCAATGGATTTATTTAGAACTATGATTATTTTTATAAATCTTATACCTTTAATTTTACTATAAATATTCTCTTAAGGCGATTCCATGTAATTTTTATTAATTAAACTTTCAGATTTGAAAATGGACCTGTAATAAGGTAAATGATGGCTGCACACTATTTGATGGAAGTTATGATACCTTTCATGAAGCTTTTTAAAGAAAAACTAGGGTGATACATACCTGGGTGACTTTCTTTTTCCCCCCTGTTTCTTAGATTGCCATACTATTCTTATTTTTAACTTAGGTTGGGAGCCCAATTTTCCTCACTGAGCATTTGATCCTCTCTTTCCAGATGGCTGTCTAAATTCTTAGTGTTACTGATTTTGTTATGAATTAAGAGTATTTTTTATCTCCTGGTGGATTCCTGACTAATTTGTCTAGTTTTATATCAGGCCATTTCTCCAAGATCATTCTAGTCTTTCATCAGACTTGTCCTCGCATAGTGACATTCATTTTTAAGAAGTTCAATGTACTTATAGTTTATTTTTTCTTATAGTTTTTCTTCTGGAGCATGTGTGAGAAAAATACCACATTTTTGTGGAATAGAAGCTTCCCTTCCCCATCAGGTGACTATTTTTACCGAATTTTACAGGCTAGTCCCTTTTAGCTCTTTGATACTTTTAAGTTTTATGTTAAGTTCGATCCTAACTGGTTTTTGTTGGTCTTACTCCCCCCACCTCCCCCACCCCCACTGTTAAGTCCCTCAGTTGTGCTTTCTATAGATAATCCCAAATTGCCCATTTGTCACCACTGCCATACAACTACATTTAGCCTCTTACTGGATTTCCTGCTTCCACTTCTTCTCCGCACAGCCTTTTCCTGACGCAGCAGATAGTGAGATCTTCCTCAAACTTGTGCTCTTCTGCCCAGAGACTCTACTGGTTTCCCATCTCAAAGGAAACAGGAGAGTCCTTGGTGTGTCCCTCAGAGTCCTCTGTGACTGGCCTGTGACCTGCTGTCTAGTCTCATCTCCTAGCATCCTTTCTTCGCTGCTGTACACACAGGCTTTCTTACACTCTTCCGCACCCATACCTCAGAAGATTGGCACTTACCATCTTCTGCCCAAGACAACCCTTTAGATATTTGAATGAGTTGCTTCCACATTTCATTCAGGAATTTGTTAAAATACATTTTATCAGACGCTAACTCTGACTCCTCATGTTTAAAATCTTCTTCCCACCTCACTTACAAAGCAATCTACATGCATAATTGTAGATTTTTGTCTTTTTCTCATCTTTAACTATTTTGTTAAAGACTAATTTGACAATATTCTTAGCAACCTGTTCTATTAAATTCTTTCAGAACATTCAAATTAACTGTATAGAATCACAATCTCTATTTTGTACTGATAAAATCACTGCCTTATTTATTATTTTATTAAGTCTCACAATTATAATTAAGATGCAGTTGGCAGAAATGTTTTGGGAATAAAGACAAATGGTGTTTGCTAAAGCTGAAACTTAACTGGAGGAAGCAAAGCTTGGGTTTTATTTTAGAATTGTCTACTAGATTCAGCATACAGACTACTGTGGACATTAGTCAGAATATTTTGAAGAAGTCTTTGTTAATCATCCAGGGAATTGATCAAGTAGATCTTGATGAAAAGAGTTTCATTTGTAATTAAAAACAGGAACTGAAATAAACTTAGCTTTTCCTTTCTTATTTGATGTCAGTAAATTAAAAATCATTTATAAAAATGTTTATGAAGGGGTCAGAGAGAGAATGGCAGATAGGGTAAGGTACAATGATGAAGTCATAAATTTAAGTTATAGAAATTTATTTATTTGCCTTTCTGATTGCTCACTTTGAGTGGACCAAAAGAAGTTTTTCCCCTTCTGAATAACAAAACAGTGATTTGGAGGAACTCAGTCTTATCTAATTTACAGAATTTTTTTTTCACAAAAATAGAGATGGTATGTAGGAAAATGAGCAGTAGAAAGCTCACCTTGGAATAAAGCGCTTTTAAAAAGATAATCAAAACAATAATCAGATATTGAAGAGGATGTATTAAATGTTCTGTTGGGGGCATGACAAAGACTTCTGTGACAGGATACTCTGTATAATACTAAAAAGAATTCACTATCTTGAACATCTTCCCTCATTTAATCAATAAATATCAACTACTAGAGGCCCGGTGCATGAAAATTCATGCACTGGAGGGGGGTGTCCCTCAGCCCAGCCTGCCCCCCTCTTACAGTCCGGGAGCCCTCAGGGGTGGGAGGTGACCCGGCGATCAGGGAAAGGCAACACCCCATCACACCTCTGCTGCTGCCCCTGCCAGCAGTGCAAGCCTCGGCTGGCCCTGGTTACCTGCACCTCGGGCGGCCCTGGGCAGCTGGGCAGTCACCATCCGAGGCTTGCCTGCACCTCAGGCTGGCCCTGGGTGGCTGGGCAGCTGACATCTGAAGTTTGCCTGCACCTCGGGCCGGCCCTGGGGGGCTGGGGGGCTGGGGGGTTGAGGGGACTGGGGGACTCCAGAGGCAGGTGCCCCAGTGGGGCTGAGGGGACTGGGCACCACCATCTTGTGGCTGTGAGCGCCACCATTTTTGAGGCCAGGGCCGTTAATTAGCATATTCCCTCCTTATTGGCTGTGGGCACTGCCATCTGTGACAGCGTGAGGGTCAATTAGCATATTCCCTCTTTATTAGATAGGATAATTAATAGAGCAAGTGTAGCCTGTGTTCAATTTCAAGTGAGTCTTTTTCCCCCTACCTTGTAATGTTCCTATTTGCTCCAGAATTACCTTAGATAGATATATGGCCCGTTGGCATATCGTAACATTCTAATTTTGAGTGCCTTTAGGCAGCATACTCAATCTTCTGTTTGCCATGGTCTCTGCCATGCCTATGGTGTCTGCCTTACCACACTCATTTCACTGTGTGAAACACCTGGCCTCTGGAGGCATGTGTAACTCTTGCTAAACCTTTACATAACAGGCAAAGGCAAGCATAAAAATGCTTACCTTTTCATGACATGGCTAGTGCGTGAGGATTCCCACAAGGCTTGGATGAACAAGTCTGAAACCATATGATCCTATCTAATAAAACAGTAATATGCAAATTGACCATACCTTCACTATGTCCACAGCCAATCAGAGCGAACAAGATGGAGGTTAATTTGCATATGCTGAGGGAGGGAGGAGTGAAGAAAGCAGAAAGCATGGCGGCTGCACGGGTGGGTGGTGGTGCAGCTGTGGAGCATGCTGCCATGGTGGCCTCTGAGGCGG
Organism: Ia io; assembly: GCA_025583905.1. NCBI lineage: Eukaryota > Metazoa > Chordata > Mammalia > Chiroptera > Vespertilionidae > Ia > Ia io. The sequence goes on along the minus strand of JAJQQW010000002.1, from coordinate 74,899,297 downwards.
TGGCGGGCAGTGTGAGCGGCGGCGAAGCGGCCACAGTGGTGGTGGCGGCAACGGTGGGCGGGGCGCGCAGTGGAGGCGGCAGGCGGGGCATGGCGGGCAGTGTGCGAGGCCGCGGTGGCCTTGGAGGCGGTGGTGGCTGCGGGCAGGGCATGGTGAGGCGGATGGCGCGTAGTGGGACGGGTTGGCAGGTGGGGTGCGCAGCAGCAGCGCGCGGGGCTGAGGCGGCGGCAGCATGCACGCAGGTCGGGGTGATCAGAGGCGCCGGCAGTGCCCGGCCACAGAGGCAGCTGTGTCAGCGGGCACAGAGGGTCGGGAGTGCGGGGCGAGGTGGGCTGGATTGGGTGGGCGGGAGGGGCGGGAGGCACCCCGCCCGTTCGGCCCGCCCCGCCCGCCGCAGCAGGAGAGGTGGGGGGGCGGGAGGGAAGCCCGCCACCAGAAGTCTTGCAGGAAATATTCCTGCAACAGGTCCCTAGTCTTTAAATAATCCCTGTGCATGGTGTCTTCTCCAGTTTTTAGTTATAACTTTCTAATTTTTCAATACTACCAAGTCTGTTTGTCATTTGCCATTATATATATATATATACACACACACCCACACACATATATATAATAGAGAAATATGCTAATTAACCGGGATGCCGTAACGGGTCGACGGAATAGGAGGAGGTTGCGCGTTGGGGGTGGGGTGGCAGGGGCCTCCATGCACCTCGCTGGGGGAGGGCCTGATCAGCAGTGGCCGCAGCTGCTTCAAGGGCTGGAGAGGGAGGCAGGGCCAGACCAGCAGCAGCCGCCATTGCTGTGGGGCCCGGGGAGGGAGGCAGGGCCGGACTGGAGGGTGCGCGGTGCCGCGCGATTTCGAACCGCGCGCTGGGCTCCTAGTATTATGCATAAAGGACTATGCTAAATTAAGCCATAGTCTGGTGAAGAGTAAAGGCTTCTAGTTTTACCTAGTTATTCCTCATACTTTTTCAACTGATATTTATTGTAAAGGATATATGTCTTGCGAACCTTTATGGAGGTAGGGGGTCTATTAATACAATAATATCCAGTTATTTAAAAATGAATACCCTTGAAATGCAATGGTCAAGCTGTTTATATGGTAACAGAACTTAAAAATCCTGTAAATCATTACAGATTCTGGAATTAAAAACTCTGGACCATCTATGTATCATCCTGTTTAAAGTTGCCCTGTCTTCATTCTTTCTTACTCTGCTTTATTTTCATTCATCGTACTTTTTCACCGCTTAATGTATTATGTGTTTGTTTCTCTATTTGTTATTTGTCTCTTCCTACTGTGCAAGCCATGAGAGTAGGAACTCGTTTCCATTTTCTGTTCTCTTTCACTGTTTAGAACCCTATTTGACACATAATGAATGACGAACTTACTAAATATTTGGTATATAAGCTCATGAAACCTTTCTTCCCAACTTCGGTGTGTTCTTTTCTGGGTATTGCCCTCTCCTTTCTATGTGCAGTGTTCCTTTAGCGTGATATTTCTTGAGCACTGATCCTGATGTTGTAACTTTCCCTACTTTAGCCCTCCATTGCCAGCAGGATGACATCACACTTAACCTTCTTACTGCATTGCATTTTGTTGTCTGTTTGTCTGTTTCCTTTCATTAGACCTCTGAGCTCCTTGAGGAAAAGAACTTGGCTGTTCTCATCTCCTGTACCTAACACAGTGTCTGAGGATACTCAAAAATTGTCTGTAGAATGAAGCAGTAATGTTCGTGTTGCAAAACCGGAGTTCAGAAGTGATAGGACATATGTTGATGATTATGCCTTGTTAGCAGGGTCAGACTAGACCCTGTGTTTTCTGGCTCCCTCAGTCCCGTGCTCTATAAGGAATGAATTTTTATTTTTAACAAAAGTCTTCTTGTTTCTTCACTTACAGATATTGATGATGTTCAGAAGTACAAACCAGGTTATTTGGAAGCTACAATTAATTGGTTTAGATTTTATAAGGTGCCAGAGGGAAAACCAGAAAACCAGTTTGCTTTTAATGGAGAATTCAAAAACAAGGTGAAGATGATACTCTTTATTTTAAAACGTACCGTGTAATACCTGTACAATACTTTTTCACGTTTGGGATTTCTTTTTTTTCCTTTTTAATTTTTTAAAATATATTTCTTTATTGACCTCAGAGAGGAAGGGAGAAGAAGAGAGAGATAGAAACATCAATGATGAGAGAGAATCATTGATCAGCTGCCTCCTGCACACCCCCTACTGGGGATTGAGCCCACAACCCAGGCATGTGCCCTTGGCTGGAATCGAACCTGGGACCCTTTAGTCTGCAGGCTGACGTTCTATCCACTGAGGAAAGCCGGCCGGGGCATGTTTGGGATTTCTTATATGAATATTTGTATATAGCATGATAGCAAAAGTTTTAATAACTTTTATACTTAAGGACATTATTTCATCACTTTATTAAATTTTTTTCAGGAGATCTCTCAGTGAATCAGTAAGGCTGGTGAAGATCTATATCCATCTATTTATTATAGATATCTCTTTCATCTCAAAAAATGAGGGATTTCCATGATGAGTCTAATTCTTCAAATTCTCTATGAAAAAAAATCTATTTACTATTCTGGAGAGGACACAGTTACTTACTATTAGTGTAAATCAATAGGGGCTTGTCTCCTATGTGCTCATTTTACCATGACTGAATCAAGCTGCTAATTTAAGAAAGCATTTGAATTATCTCACTGTCATAGGATTTTTTAATAGAATACCATAAACTGTCTCTAATATGTTGCGAATGGAGAAAATAGGCCAGAGAGTTAAAGTGTAAAGCATGGAATATTTTTTAAAGTTATTACCACTATATGAATTATGCATTATAAACCAACCTTTAAGTGGGTGCTAATAAATAAATTATATTTTATAAGTAAGTCATTTAATGAAAACTAAAATTTGCAATAAGGCCCAGCCAGCATGGCTTAGTAGTTGAGCATTGATACCTATGAACCAGGAGGTCACGGTTCAGTTCTGGGTCAGGGCACATGCCCTGGTTGCTGGCTCAATTCCTGGTAGGGGTCGTGCAGGAGGCAGCCAGTCAATGACTCTCTCATTATCGATGTTTCTATCTCTCCCTTTCCATTATTCTCTGAAATCAATAAAAATATATTTAAATAAATAAATAAAAATACCATTTACAATAAGTATTTTGCTATACAAGAATTTATTGCTAGACCCCGAATTTTTTTTAAAGAACCTTTATTAAAAGAACCTTTAAGATCTAAGGCTTTGTATAGGATTATTAAGTATAAATATAAAACTGTGTTCAATAAAACTTTATCTACAGAAACAGGCAGACTGCATCTGGCCCCCAGGCCTTAGGTTGCCAACCTCTGATTCCAATTATCCCCATTCCATTCCATTTAATAGATGAAGAAATTAAGATTTAGTGAGATTAAGCAACTTGCCCAAAGTCAAACAGCTGGTAAATAAGGATGCAAGAATTTATACTCAAGTTTCCCTGACTCCAGAGCTCATGTTCTGATAGTGAGTGTAATGTTAGTATAATGATGTGATGATTGCTATGACTTTTTTTTTCTTTTGGTTTGGAATTAGGCTTTTGCTCTTGAAGTTATTAAATCTACACATGAATGTTGGAAAGCTTTGCTTATGAAGAAGTGTGATGGAGGGTCTATAAATTGGTAAGAATTTGTCATTTTAAATTTGTTATTTTATTATTAATTGGCAATAAATATAATACTACTCAGATCTGATTTTTTTTAAGGGAGTTGCAATTTTTTTCACTTAAATACTTACAGAGCACCTATTTGGAAGTCATTACTAAGTGCTGGGCACCATGAAACTAGTAATTGACTTGTCATTTTTCAAGGGATTTATGATTTAGTGGGGGCATTTATAATATCAGTGGGTATTGTAATATATTGTGCTATGTGCAATGATGGAGTGAAAAAACATTACAAATTTTTCAACATGCAGGCATATGGTTATTTTATTTATCTGGTAGCTACCACATCATCCTATATAATAAAAGGCTAATATGCAAATCAACCAAACGGTGGAATGACCGGTCACTATGACACGTACTGACCACCAGGGGGCAGATTCTCAACACAGAGGTGCCCCCTGGGAACGCCGCTTGGCCAGAAGCCAAGGTCATGGCTTGTGAGCACAGAGGCAGTGGCAGGAGCCTCTCCCGCCAACACGGCAGCACTAAGGATGTCTGACTGCTGCTTAGGCCTGCTCCCTGTGGGGACATCCCCCAAGGGCTCCCAGACTGCAAAAGGTGCAGGCTGGGCTTAGTGACCCCCCCCCCACCCCCAAGAGTACGAATTTCATGCACTGGGCCTCTAGTTTCTTAATAAGAACAAAAAAGCCTTTTTACCCAGCAAGATCTGGATCATTAGCTGATGGATTCAGAGGAATCAAACAGCAGTAACATATATAACTCAGTTATTTATTTTACTTTAAAACATTTAAATATACATTTATTCACCTATCCCTGGATATAAGGCTAAGACCTTTTCTGTATCGATTCCATATCCTACATAATAAAAAGGTAATATGTAAATTACCATCACTCCGCTACGCCCATGATTGGGCCAGCGGGAGGCGCAGGGGGCGGGACTCGGGGATGGCTGGGGTGGTGATTGGGCCAGCAGGATGCTGAGCTTGCGTCGCCAGCGGCGGCATGAGCTCAGCGTCTGCGCCATGGCTGTGCTGCAGTACAGAAGGGGCCTCTGGGGCAGCGAGCTGGGCGTTTGGAGGCCCCGGCTGACGAGGCGGTGTGGGCGGGCGGGCGGCGCGGCTCCCGGGGAAGGAGCCTGGCAGTGGTCGGGCCACAGGAGTGCGCGGCAGTGTCCGCAGAGGACGCGGATTTCCACGCAGCCCGGGCCGACCGAGGGAGGGCTCATGAGGGAGCCAGAAGGCAGAGGAGGCGGCGGCGGCCCCAGCCTTCCTGGGCAGGAGGCGAAGGCAAGACCCCGGCCTGGGCTCCGGCCGCTGGAAGACCACGCCCCCGCCCTGCCTCGCCCTAGGGGCCCAGGGACTTCGGAGCTTCCCGCCACACCGGGTCCCGACCAGTGGACAGACAGCCTACACGTGCATGATTTAATCATGCACTGGGCCTCTAGTAGATTATATATATACTAGAAGCCCGGTGCACGAAATTCGTGCACGGAGGGGGGTTGTCCCTTAGCCCAGCCTGTACCCTCTCCAATCTGGGATTCCTGGAGGGATGTCCGACTGCCCGGTTAGGCCCGATCCTGGGGGATCGGGCCTAACCGGGCAGTCGGACATCCCTCTCACAATCCAGGACTGCTGACTCCCAACTGCTTGCCTGCCTGCCTTCCTGATTGCCCCTAACCGCTTCTGCCTGCCAGCCTGATCACCCCCTAACCACTCCGCTGCCAGCCTGGTTGATGCTGAACTGCTCCCCTGCCAGCCTGTTTGCCCCCAACTTCCCTCCTCTGCCAGCCTGGTCACCCCTAACTGCCCTCTCCTACAGGGTTGATCACCTCCAGCTGCCCTCCCTTGCAGGCCTGGTCCCTCACAACTGCCCTCCCTTGCAGGCCGGGTGCCTCACAACTGCCCTCTCCTGTTGGCCATCTTGTGTCCACATGGGGGCAGCTATATTGTGTGTTGGATTGATGGTCAATCTGCATATTACTCTTTTATTAGATAGGATAGAGGCCTGGTACAGGGGTGGGGGCCAGCTGGTTTGCCCTGAAGGGCGTCCCAGATCAGGGTGGGGTTCCCTTGGGGCGTGGGGCGGCCTGAGCGAGGGGCCTGTGGTGGTTTGCAGGCCGGCCACACCCCTTGGCGACCCAAGCAGAGGCCCTGGTATCTGGGATTTATTTTCCTTCTACAATTGAAACTTTGTAGCCTGGAGAGGAGCCAAGCCTTCTATTCCCTCCGGGGCAGCAGCCATTTCTGTGGCAGTTAATTCACCTTCTACAATTGAAACTTTGTAGCCTTAAGCGGGTGAGCCCCGCCAGGGTGTGCGGAAAGCTTTGCTTCCCCTGTTGCCGCCGGCAACCCTGGCTTGCTCTCTCAAGCTCCATTCTGCTGCCATTTGTTTGAATTTGTTTACCTTCTATAATTGAAACTTTGTAGCTTGAGTGGAGGCTTAGGCCTAGCCAGGGCAGGCGGAAAGCTTGGCTTCCTCTGTTACCTGGGAAACCTTGCTCTCTGTGGCTGTAGCCATCTTGGTTTGGGTTAATTTGCATACTCGCCCTGATTGGCTGGTGGGCGTGGCTTGGCTGGTGGGCGTGGCTTATGTAGCAGAGTGATGGTTAATTTGCATATTACCATTTTGTTAGAGAGGATACACTAGAGGCCTGGTGCATGAAATTCATGGTCCCCTCAGCCCAGCCTGCACCCTCTCCAATCCGGGACCCCTTGGGGGATCAGGCCTAAACTGGCAGTCAGACATCCCTCTCACAATCCTGGACTGTTGGCTCATAATCGCTCACCTGCTGCCTGCCTGGTCACCCCTAACTACACCCTCCCCACTGGCCTGATCACCCCCAACTGCCCCCCCCACCAACCTGGTCACCCCCAACTGCCCCCCCTGCTGTCCTGGACCCCCAACTGCCCCCCCTTCTGGCCTGGTCGCCCCCACCTGCCTCCCCCCACCAGCCTGGTCACCCCACGCAGCCTGCTGTTCAGTCGTTTGTTCATCCCTCACTAACCCCTTGCCAGTCTAGTTGTAGGCAGCCATCTTGCGAGGGTGTGAGGGTCAATTTGCATATTACCTCTTTATTATATAGGATTCTAACACAATGTATAATAGAAAATAAAGATCAGATCCTATAACCCTTAAACTCATTACAATGAAAAACCCTTATAGATTTGAAGGGTGTGTTTTTCTAACCTTTTTACAGTTGCCTTATCACACACCTGATTTTGCCATCAACTTCTTTTATAGTAATTCATTTTTATTCAGGCTTTCTAGAGCCCCAATAGTGTTTACAGCCTCAGAAGTTTTAGAGTCTACTTTTAGTGTTCATAGAAAAACAGTTCTCTTTCCACACTCCCTTCATCTATGAGCATAATTACTGCTCAAATTATGAAATAATAGCAGCCAAGACAACAGACATAAACAAGTTTGGGAACAAAAAACAACTGACTGTTGGTGAGCCTAACTGTGGGAAGCAACATGACATCCTCAAGAGTAGTTACTGCCTCACTTCATTGCTCCCTTCTCTGAACGAGGAGGAATTGGAAAACCATTCTCTTTCAGCAAATACTGGGCGTCTACTGCCAGGTACTGTCCTGATACCTGGATTACTGCTGTGAATACAATCAACAGTCCCTGCTCTTTTGGAGCATAGAGTCTGGAATCAAAAGAGACATTTGAGCATTCGTTAGAATAAATTAGTCAGATGAAGGAAAGAAATAGTCTCAAGGAATATTTTATCCAGGTCGTCAAAAGGCTCATCTTACCTGTGGCACAAATGCTTGGGCATTATAGCTTCAGATTCTATTTATTGTGCAGGCTAATGTAACACCCTCAATTCCGATATCCTCCTCCCCATTTTCTTATCTCTTGTGCAGACTACTCTCTCTTTTTTTCAGCATATTCTTAAAGTTTAGGTAATTTTTTCTAATTTAGATAGTATAATTTATTAGCAACAAAGTCTTCCAGTCCTGACTATCCTAGTAACTGGTAGACTGAGTTAGTCTTAATGGTCAGGTACTCGAAGGCAGCTATTAATGTGATGAGCTAAAAGAAGGGATCTCTAACTGTCTGAAGAGGTATTTGCTTGCTGTTCGCTTCCTTACTTATCTCCTTGCTAATCATACTTTCTGAACAGCTCCTGCAGTCCTTGAGGGACTTGTGTTTTTTCCAGGCTTCCTCAGCTACACAGCTAGAGACCATCGCTTTGGTTAGCTTTTCTACTGCTTGATATCATTCCTTCTGTGCTGATTGTAATTATCTTCATTCTGAGGGTGACTGCTTCTAAGCTCTGGCATTATTTTTCTCTAATTTTTGGAAATGATTAGGATTACATTAGTAAGAGTTGACATTTATTGAACTCTACTATCTTCCAGGTTCTATGTGTTTTATATGTGTTATTTCATTAATACTCACCAGAACCCTATTACATCTCCATTTTTCCCATGAGGAATTGAAACCACAGGAATTGAATGGTCTAAGGTCACACTGGGTGGTGGAGCCAGGATTTAAGCCAGATTCCAAGTCTGTTTACTTAACAGCTATAGCATGCCTCTACCATTTTATTTTATTATCATTTCTTATATATTTTTATTGATTTCAGAGAGAAAGGGAGAGGGAAAGAGAGATAGAAACATCAATGATGAGAGAGAATCATTGATTGGCTGCCTCCTGCATGCTCCCTACTGGGGATCGAGCCCACAACCCCGGCATGTGCCCTGACCAGGAAACAAACTGTGACCTCCTGGTTCATAGATTGATGCTCAACCACTGAGCCACCTCAGTCAGGCTACCTGTACCATTTTAAAGAATACAACAAAATAAGTTTTGTTGGCTTAAAAATTATCAGGCCATACATTCTATATATAAATTATATGTGTCTAGGTCATTTAAAGACAAAATCTTTAGAATTTTAACTCATTTTTTTATTTTTTATTTTTATCACTACATGACTTGTAAAATATATTCAGAGTTGTTACATTTTTATATTCTTTGTTTTTAGTGAATAAATTACCTCTCTCTCTTGGTTCCTTAAAATGTACTGTTATAGATGAGTAGTACACTGTCTCCTCTTCCCTTTTTAACCTGTTTTCCCCACTTCATTCAGTTTAGGTTCACATTATTTATCATTGCAGTTCTCTAAACAATACACAGTCCATCAAAATTACCTAGGGAAACTGTGAGAAAACTTAACTGCATTGAATTAGGATCTCTAAGCCTTTATATGTTTTTAAAGCCCCTAATGAGCCTAACTGTGTGTGTGAACCATAAAATATGAACTTTCTCCAGAAGAACACACAAGACTTTTCAAGATTGGGCCCCCATCTGGTCTCACTTTCCATCACTTCATGCCTCTTATTTTCTATTTCCAACAACTGAGAACTGCTTGTCACTCCTCATATACACCATGGTTATTGACCTCTAGGCGGCGACTCTGTTTCCTTTGCCATTGATTGTCTTCTCATTTTGTGAACTGCCTAACTTCCTCATTTTTTAAGACTTACCTTTGACTGCATCTTCTCTAGGAAACTTTCCCTTATAGAAGCCCCAATGCTAGCTAAGGTGCCAATACACTCAGTATTCCCTCTGTGTGTTTCTATCATTGCCTTTACCACAGTGATTAACTACAATAGCCCCCCGACCCCCTTATTTGTGGTTTTGCTTTCCTCGGTTTCAGTTACCTGCAGTCAACTGCAGTCTGAGATATTAATGGAAAATTCCAGAAAAATAATTATAAATTTTAAATCAACACTGTTCTTAATAGTGTGATGAAATCTCGCATTGTCCTACTCCAACCCAGGATGTGAATTACCCCTTTTTCTAGTGTATCCACTATATACCCTCCTCACCCATTAGTCACTTAGTAGTTATCAGAAATGAGAGACCATATTCACATACCTTTATTTTAGAGTACTAGGTGTAGCGATTAATAATGGCGGATTTTGTAATCAAAGAAAACATGATAATTTCAAGAGAAACATCAAAAATGCTTTATTCAAAGTAATGTCCATCGTTAGCTACACATTTCCCCCATCTTTCGGGTAATTTGTGGATACCGTCCCAATAGAACTTTTCTTGTTTTGAGGCAAACCATTCAGAGACCCAATTTTCCTCTTCTTCGTACGTTTTGAAGTGCTGCTCAGAAAGTGCGTGTGCCATGGATCGGAACAAGTGGTAATCTGAAGGAGCAAGGTCTGGTGAATACAGCGGGTGGGTTAATACTTCCCAGGCAAGATCTTTTAATGTGTCTTTAACTGGTTTTGAAGTGTGTGATGGTGTGTTATCATGAAGCAAAATTACTTTGCTGTGTCTTCTGGAACATTCTGGTCGTTTCACGATCAAAGCATGGTTCAAATCGATTATTTGTTGTTGGTAGTGGTCAGTATTAACAGTTTCACCTGGTTTTAGAAGCTCATAATACACCACACCTTCCTGATCCCACCAAATGCAGAGCATTGTCTTCTTTCCGAAGCGATTTGGCCTTACAGTCGATGTTGATGGTTGACCTGGATCAACCCATGATTTTGTGCATTTGGGATTCTCAAAATAAATCCACTTTTTATCGCCAGTCACAATTCGATGCAAAAAAGACTTTCTTTCGTGCCATTGAAGCAACATTTTACTGATGACTTTTTGATTTTCCATTTGTCTTTCGTTCAGTTGATGTGGCACCCATTTTCCTTCCTATAAAATATTTCCCATTGCTTGTAAATGATCAGAAATTGTTTGCTGAGCAACATTTAATCTTTCTGCAAGTTCTCTTTGAGTTTGGCATGCATCTTCATCCAATAATGCTTGTAATTGTTGGTCTTCAAACTTTTTCGGTTGACCTGGACGTTCTTTGTCTTTCACATTGAAATCATCACTTTTAAGGCATTTAAACCAGCGTTCACAAGTATCGTGAGATGGAGCATGTTCACCATAAGCTTCCCGAAGTATATGATAACTTTCAGCAGCACTTTTCTTCAAAATAAAGTAATGAATTAAAACTTCCCGCAAATGCTCTTTTTTTTTGGCATGAAATTTGACATTTTTAAGCATAAAAATATCTATGATGTTAACACCTTCAGCAAATTTGACATATGAAGTTTTGAAGCTTGCTGTCAATACAACAAAATAGCATACATATCAAATCACATATATATATCAACATATGTGTAACACCATCTATTGAAAAAAATCCGCATTAGTAACTGGTACGCCTAGTATATGTTAGAGTATATTGTTATAATTGTTCTACTTTATTTCTAGTTAGTGCCAATTTCTCATTTAATTTATAGGTATGTATGTATAGGAGAAAACATAGTGTATAGAGTGTTCAATTCTGTCCGTGGTTTCAGGCATCCACTGGGGGTCTTGGGACATATCCCCTGCAGATAAGGGGGGACTGCTGTACTTTGTGAATTTGTGTCCTCTAGAAGTTCCTTGAAAGCAAATGGATAAAGCTGCCTTACCATCTTTATTTCTCACCTGGCATTAATAAATCCCCTTGGAGGTAAACTGTTGAATAATATTTTAAAGCCAACAAATATTTGTTGTGTTTTTAATCTAGTAGTGACTCCTGTTTCCAGGAGCGCTGCATTTATTAAATTCTTTCATTGGTGTTTTGAGTAATTACCTTATTCACAATAAGTTTTGTTATTTTTATTATTTTGGTCCCACTGTTTAATGTTTACTCTGAAAGCGACATATTCTTTTAACAGAAAGAATTTCATTATTTCTCTTTTTACCTAAAATAACTTTAAACTCCTTTGTAGGAGAAACAGGATTTTTTTGCCATTTGGGTTTAATCTTCAATGCCTCCGACCCTCTCTTCAGCCACAGTTTATTTATCTATCTCATTTTTAAGAAATCTGAAGTGTACTATTCTTTTTACCAGTTTATTTTATTTCACTAACTATTATTTGTTATGATGCAGTTTTTCAAGTTTTGATTGCTTCACAAATGCCCTTCTAGTTGCAAAACTGGTTTAATTCAGTTATCATTTTTGTACTCATAAATTATTTTGTATTGCAACTACTCTCCTGTTTAATATGTTCTATACAGTATTGTCCAAATTATCTTTGAAAAATACAAATGTGATTGTCATTTTTATTCTTAAAAACTTCATGTGGTTCCTTCCCATCGATGACAGAATATGACCCAGCTCTCCCACACATTAAAAGTGTCAAAACCTACTTGACCAGCCTCATGTCTGTCCCCTTTCATCTCACTGTCTTTCCTCCGTGAAAGCCTGCTCATTCTTCAAGACATAGTTTAGATGTCACCTCTGCAAAGAATTTTTTTTTTCTGTCCAGAATTAACTGTCCTCTCACCTGGGTTCTTACATCACCTGAGTTGTACACACCCCTCTGAAGAACTTGGGGCAGTGTATTATTTTCTTTTTTATGCTCTGAATTGAGATTGAACCTTAGCACTTAGTGATAGGACTTGACAGGTAGTTTATGCTTACTGAATGAAAAATGAAAAAAAAAAATTATCCAAATTGTTTAGGTCTTAAATTTCTTTCTTTTTACCTTTCCAGAGGGAGGTGTATTTGATCTTATACAGATGGCTCCAATTATTTTAACTTTGTGTAGATTTACTGCAGTGACACTTCTACAAACTCTGGAGGTTATAGTCCAAAATCATTGTCATTCTCTTCTCTCCCCTCCCTCCCTCCCTCCCTCCCTCCCTCCCTCCCTCCCTCCCTCTCTCCTTCTCTCCCTCTCACCCTGTCTCTCCTATTTTCTTGACTACTTTGCTGTAGAATGAAAAGCCTGGGCAAATCTATATCCTGGACCTGTCTTTGAGGATTCTCATGAGTTTGAGCCTTTGTCTGATTTGAGATGGTCTTGAAAAAAAAAATTTCTCTTTACTAATGTTCTATATTGCTGGCCGTAAGTTTCATCTTTTATGTGTCTGTTCATTATTTGCAGGTAATTTCTGTTTCTATTTTTATTTAATCAATTATTTTTGCCCTATTATTTATCTACTAATATGCCTTTTATTATTTTTAAATACAGTTTGGGCTTGTTGTACACAGCATTTTTGCTATTGCTCGTCTGTTGCTTTAAGTCATGTCAGCTTATTTTGGTAAACGAGATTGTATATGGGCTATATAATGCTTATAAATTTACAGCAAAATATTTGGTATCTTATTATAAAAAGGGAAGCAGCATATTCTTTGTAGCATTATTTAATCTTATTTGTAGTAGACTCTTTCAGCTTAGTCATCTTTCCATTAAATGATTTTTCTGCTTCTCTTGTAGGCCATGGTCAGATTTGAGAGCTAAAATGTTTCCTAAGTATTGTCAGCTCCATAGGGGCTCTGTAGTTCAATAGGAGCTTTGTATCCTCAGCATCTATAGATGGTTTCGTTTTAATGTTAGAAACATTGTACATAGTATTTACCATACACCATGGTTTCTTCAGAGGACTAGCACTTAAGACTGCAATATCTAATTTTTTGCCTTATTGTTCTTTTTAAATTTAATTTTAACTTCCTTTATGGAAACATCTGACTTATAAGGCTTTACCTTTTTCAATTTTTAAATAAACATGGGATGTAGAGAAGAAATAGTCTTAATGATGATAATGCCAACTTTCATCAATTTTATCCATGTAAAGAATGAAAATAAATCCCGCATCTTGAGTCTGGATAGAAAGCAAACTGACTAGTTAGTATAATTGTTATACCCAATGTCTGATTATAGACAGATGTAGTTAAGATAGATAGATAGATAGATAGATAGATAGATAGATAGATCTTATATATATCCTGACATATTTCACAAACGGTTGTGAAAATTCATTTGATAATGTATATCATTTGATAATGTAGATTCACTTGAGGGCGTGTGTGTATGTGTGTGTGTGTGTGTGTGTGTGTTTCATCTATTATTTGGCTCCTTTAGGAATCTGCTAATCACTTTTTCCTTCTATTTTATTTTTTGTGGTTTTTTAAAATATATTTGTATTAATTTCAGAGAGGAAGGGAGAGGGAGAGAGAGATAGAAACATTAATGATGAGAAAGAATCATTGATCAGTAGCCTCCTACATGTCCCGCACTGGGGATGAAACCTGCAACCCAGGCATGTGCCCTGACCAGAATTGAAGCATGACCTCTTAGTTCATAGGTCACAGCTCAACCACTGAGCCATGCCGTCAGGGCTTTCCTTCTGTTTTAAAAATTAATTGGGCTTTAACTCTCTTCTTATCGCCTCTTTCTATATCCATTTTAATCTGATATTTTTGATGAAATTATGTTTGAGAGGAATGATGCCTTTGCTTTGATGCAGGAGGTAGGACAAGGTACTGGGTGTCTTGCTGCATTGATAGCATGGTGTTCCCATTGTGTGGAGAAGCTTTGACTCTAGAGCCATTATTGATCATGGAAGGAGCTGGTATTTTATGCCTTACCAAACTTTCTTACTTGTGAGAAAACCAAGTTTTCATAGTCATATAATTTTCTCTCACCACTCTTAGCTTAATCTTCCATACCTTCCTTTCAGTGGCCAATTAGTGTTTACCTCCTCAGTTAGAGAAAATTTGTCCTTATAGTCATCATTCTGTGGGTCAATTTTTTTTTCTTTCCTTCAGTAAAGGTGAAGTGTAGTTTTAGCTTAGACTTTTATATGTAACAGGATTCAGTTGAAATTTGTATACTTTCGTATAATTTTATTTTGAATTCTGGAGTGTGAAGTGCCGCATAACACTTTTATTTATAACCTTGCCTGAAAGAATGTACAAGAATTTACATTTGTCCTACTTTATATTCATTCAGGTCCTTTTCACCAGCTAGAATCATACTGTCATGTGGCATATTTGGACTTGGTTTTCTTTTGGGTAATTGCTCCTTTTTTTGTGTAATAAAAACATTCTCGTCTCATTTGCAGCACAAATGTGAAGATATGTGATAGTCCTTTCCATTGCACTCAAGAGAAAGCAAGATCATTAGTTGAATCGGTAAGGGAAAATGTCCTTTAATCTTACATCATAAGGAAGTCTAAAGTTCAAAAATAACACTAAAATCTATTATTTTTAATACAGGGAATTTAAATCAAAACCTTGTAGTTGAATTATTAAGTTTTCTTTTCTAAAGTACATTAACCATTTAATTTCATATGATGCTCTTTTTCTTACATCACCAATTTATTGTTTGTATGCATTGTTCTCCTCTGTACAGTTCTGTTCCCATGAGTTTCCCACCAGTCGGTGGCTAAAGTGCAACTGGCTGCTGGTACAGGTGCATTTTGGCTCAAGAAAAATGAAATAAACAAGACCCTTTTTTTCCATTTAATTTGGCTATCTCACAAGCTTTCTACTTCATAGCTAAGAAGATATCCTTGGATATTTACTTGTCCTACTGGTTTTGTTGCCTGAAAACAACTAAATATAAACAAATTGGTGCTTTAATTTTTAAAATAGAATGGAAGCCTGGCCGGCATGTCTCAATGGTTGATCATTGAACTATGAACAAGGAAGTCACTGTTTGGTTCCAGTCAGGGCACATGCCCGGGTTGCGGGTTCGATCCCCAGTGTGGGGCATGTAGGAGGCAGCCAATCAATGATTCTCTCTCATTGATTTTCTAAATGAAGAAAATTCATATTCAGATAATCAAGTCATATTGCTATGTAGTGTTTTTAGGAATGATCTTAGGCTACAAATACCATTTATAAATTAAATTTTTAACAAATACCTCTTTATGAGGTAGGAAACTAGTGAATTTAGATGTTTACTTCAGGAACAACAGACATCTTTGCTTACTATGGCTGCTTAAGATTTTTTTTCTCCACTAATTCATCAAGTATTTGATTAGTGCCTGTTCCATGTGGTGAGATTCTAGGTGCTGGGGATGCAATACTAAGGAAAAGATATAAACATTCTGCCCTTGGGTAGAATGTTAGCTATTCCAGTTGGGGAGATGGATGGTTATTAAATACACAAGTAAAATACGTAGTGTCTTGAAAGGTTATTGAAAAAAAGTCAGGGACAGCTTCACTTAGGAGAGGGCTACCATGAGACAAGATTCTTAGAAGGGAAGGGAAGGAGCCAAGTGTCTGTGAAGGAACAGCATTCCAGGCCACAGTCCCAAAGGCCATGAGGCAAGAGGATGCCTGGCGTGTCCTAGAAATACCTGAGAACTACAGTGACAGTGGAGTAGAGAGAGTCTAGGGGACAGAGAAGAGGAGATCAGAAATGTTTGGATCTGGGGTTGGAAATGGAGGCAAATTATTATGAAAGAACTATAATGTAATTTGTAAAGACTATTAAGAATTTCATTTCTCATTCTGAATGGGATCGGGAATCATTGGAGGGTTTTGAGCAAAAGTGATATGATCTGACTTAGATTTTAACAAGACACATGGCTGCGTTGCCAAGCAGGAACTATTGGGAGGTCAGGGAAGATGCAGAAAAGCCATTTTAGTCATGTGGGCCACCATCTCACTTATTTTCTTTGGGTTTTCAATTTTATATCTATGTAGATTACATTCTGAACTTAGTTCTCATCAGTGTTTACTATTACTTTTTTAAGGGAAAAATTTTTTTTAAGACTATTCCACTTATTTTAGTTTTGGATTTATGAATAATAAACAAAGATACTTGTCTTCAAATTATCTTCAAGATTAAAGTTTCTATCTTACATCCTGTTTTTTGTTTCCTGTCACATTACCAGGGAAGCCATCCCCTTTTTTTAATTTTTTTTTTTTATTGATTTCAGAGAAGAAAGAAGAGGGGGAGAGCGAGAGAAACCTCAGTAATGAGAGAATCATTTATCGGCTGCCACCTGCATGCCTCATATTGGGGATTGAGCCCGAAACCCGGGCATATGCCCTGACCGGGAATCGAACTGTGACCTCCTGGTTCATAGGTCAATGAAGCCATCCTCTTGAAAAAAATTGGAGGACTTGGATATGACTTAGATAATTAGATATGGGGAACAAGATTATAATTCAGGAATATTAATATCCAGCTTTAATTACATGGTTTGGTAACTTAGTTGTGCTTCCTAATAATGAAGAGAGTGCTTGCTGATTTTTCACTGAGAATCCTATGGTAGAAAAACAAAATCCAGAGGGTTATTGGAATTTGTTTATGAATATAGACGTTTGAATTGATATCCTAATATATAAAAACCCAGGGTCCGTAACGACCAACTGAAGACTCGACCGAACACCAGAAGTCAGTCCTGCAGTCAGTGCTGGGTTGCCATGGTGACCCAGTACTGACTGCTGCCAGTGCGGGTGCGGTGACCCAACACTGACTGCCAAGGGGGCTGCAGATCAGGCCTGGAGAGAGGCAGGGTCTGATCCGCAGCCTCTGTGGCAGCTATTGATCAGCCATTGCCTCCCTCTTCCTCTCCGGGCTTTACCAGCAGCCATGCCTCTGTTTCTCTCTGGGCCTCTGTGGGGGCTGCTGATCAGACCTGGAGATAAGCCCAGAGATGCTGACTGGCATAGAAACCTACCAATCAGAACTAAATCTGGGTAAACTGAGAGGAGCCAATGGCTGCCTAGGAGGCGGAGCTTTTGACACTGACTGGCATAGAAACCGACCAATCAGAACCAAATCTGGGTGAACTGTGAGGCGCCAATGGCTGCCTAGAAGGCAGAGCTTTTGACACTTACTGGCATAGAAACTGACCTATCAGAACCAAATCTGAGTGAACTTTGAGGAGCCAGTGGCTGCCTGGGAGGTGGAGCCTTTGACGCTGACTGGCATAGAAACTGACCAATCAGAACCAAATTGGCAGGCAGAGGAGGGCAGTTGGGGGCGAGATCAGGCCTGCCGGAGAGGGCAGTTGGGGGTGAGATCAGGCTGGCAAGGGAGGGCCATTGGGGGCGAGATCAGGTTGGCAGGGGAGGGCAGTTGGGGACAACAAGGCTGTCAGGGGAGGGTATTTGGGGGGCAAGATCAGGCTGGCAGAGGAGAGCAGTTAGTTGGGGGCGAGATAGGCCAGCAGGGGAGGACAGTTAGGGGTGATCAGGTAGGCAGGCAGAGGCAGTTAGGGGCGATCAGGCAGGCAGGCAGAGGGGTTAGGGGCAATCAGGCAGGCAGGCAGAGGGGTTAAGGGCAATCAGGCAGGCAGGCAGGTGAACAGTTAGGAGCCAGCAGTCCCAGATTGTGAGAGGGATGTCCAACTGCCAGTTAACCTAAATCAGCAGTTGGACATCCCCCAAGGGGTTCCTGATTGGAGAGGGTTCAGGCTGGGCTGAGGGAACCCCCCTCCCTCTGTGCATGAATTTTGTGATCCGGGCCACTAGTACAATCATGAAAGGCATGGCTGTGTCAAAAACAGAGTTGGTTACATAGACCTCAACACACGAGGGATCATAAGAGGCAGGGAACTGCACTGCCCTGCAATGCTGGTTGTCTGGGCTGCAGCATGCTGCCACTGTCAGCAGGAGTAACACTCTGATAGTTCAACCACAGGGCAAGCCGATTATATTTTGTGGGCAAGCAATGTGGATGGACAACTCACCAGAGAGGATACTTAAATGGCCAGTAGGTATGTGAAAATTTATTCAGTCTCACCAGTAATCAGTGAGATCAGTCTAAGACACAATACAATTTCATAGTTATCATTTAACAAGTGTCAGAGATGCAAAGTGTTTTTAAACAAGTGGTGAAAGGAGATCTCTCAAACTTGTTGATATATTTGATGTGAATATAAATTGGTACAACTACTTTTAAGAGCAATTAAGTAATTTCTAATAAAGATGAACACGCTTATAACCCACTAAGAAATTACCCTACTAGATTCTATGGAGTTTTTAATTCATGTGTTTATCTGATCAGACATGAGAAAGTTGGAAACTGAATAAATGTATACCGATTTAAAAATGTATACTGATTTAAAAATTTGTATGCCCGGAAAATCAGTAGACAGAAATTAATGAAACCAAAAGCTAGTTCTTTGAGAAGACAATAAACCTTTATCCAAAATGATCAGGAAAGAAAAGAGAGAAGACAAATTTTCAATGTCAGGAATCAAATAAAATACATCACTGCTGATTCTACAGATATTATGAGAGTTGGAAAATATTGTGGAAAACTTTATACCAATAAATTTGACACTTCATTTCACACCTTGCACAATCTATACTAATAAAAGGGTAATATGCTAATTAGACTGGGTTGACCAGCCATCTTCCGGACGTCCGACTTCCTTCTGGACAAAGCCATGGTGGTGGGGGCCGAGGCAGAGAGGGCAGTTGGGGGCGAGATCAGGCCAGCAGGGGAGGGCCATTGGGAGCAAGATCAGGCTGGCAGGGGAGGGCAGTTAGGGGCGATCAGGAAGGCAGAGGCAATTAGAGGCAATTAGAGGCAATCAGGCCAGCAGGGGAGAGCAGTTAGGGGTGAGATCAGGCTGGCAGGGGAGGGCCGTTGGGGGCGAGATCAGGCCAGCAGGGGAGGGCACTTGGGGGCAATCAGGCAGGCAGGCAGAGGCAGTTAGGGGCGATCAGGCAGGCAGGCAGGTGAGCGATTAGGAGCCAGCGGTCCAGATTGTGAGAGGGATGTCCGACTGCCTGCAGGCAAACATCCTCCAAGCGGTTCCCGGCCACTTGTCCTTTATAATAAAAGCCTAATATGCTAAGTGTCCAGTCGCCAGTTGGCCATTCAACCAATCAAAGCATAATATGCATTACCACTCAAAGATGGGCAAAGGAAATGAAAATAAAATCAATAGCTACTAGCCAATTATATTTTTTTATTGAAAAAGTTGATTAAATTTACAGTCTTAAAATACTTTACCATTTTGTGTATGGATAACTAAGAAAATGCTTGTAGGAAGCTGGTGGGATTGTTTGAAGGAGAGACACTAAATACATAGCATTTGTATTAATTTAAAATACAGTTCATGCCTGGATAAGGGACTGAGGCCAGCATAAGCTTTCTTTGGTTGATAAAAGAAAGAGGAATACTTTGGTAAGGAGAACTCTAGATTTGTTTTAAAGAAATGAAAGATAGGAATATTTGTGATAAGTATTTTTTAGAGTGGGAAAGGGGAGGAGATAGCATTTTTAGAATGAGGGTATAAAATAACAGACTATTTTGTGAAGAATTTCTCTTAGATGAGGAGAGGGTGCCCACATTCTTTACCTGCTGAGAAACAGAAGTAACTAAAAATCCCGTCTTTGTTTCTTACAAGGAAAATATAATAGTGGTGGTCCTGAGGGTGAGAGTTGGGATTGGGGTACTTTTAGATGCCGCTCTGTGAATTTCTTTGTTCTTCCAGTTTCTACAAGCAAGTGTCACCCTTGTTACTTTAAAAGTCTGGAAGTCATTGGTAGTTAAATAGCTGATGTTTATCATGATCTCATGTTGGTATTTTTAAATATAAATCCTTGTCTCTCTTTTGGCGTATGCTAATATGGAAAAATGTATAAAATATAAATTACCTCCAAACTTTAATAGTTTACTACCTCTGAGTGTTAGACTTACCTATGATGTTTGTTTTCTTTTATATAAGGCTTTGTACATGCTGAATATATTCTATCAACCAAGAAATACATTTTCAGAATGAAAAAATTAAAATAATCTGGAAATTATTTTTAAATAACGTTTAATGGTAACTGTCTTAGGTAGAGTAGTTTGTTCATTTCTTTTCTGTAACACTCTATAGGTTAATGAGAAGCTGCTCAGTTATTCTGTCTTATATGCCATACATTTTCTTCCTCTGAAATGTTTGCAGCTCCAGCAAGAAGCAGCTGCTGATTTTAAACAGGAAATTTAAACAGCTAACTTTTTAAAAATCTTTGTAATATGTGTCCTACACAATTTGAAGAGCATAACAATTTCAGAGAACAGGCAAGTTATTCTGTTTATATTCTGTTTAGAAAACCAGAGTCATTGCATCCCAAAGGCCTAATCTCAGTTAGCATAATTTCATGTTGTAGAGTTCCTCTCACACCCAGATTCATTTCAGTTCTACCACCCTCAAAACCAGCCATGGTTAAGCATTTTCGCCATGTTAGGAAACTGAATAGAATTTTTCTTGGTTTTTTATTGAAGTACTTGGAAAATGTCAAGTACTTTTTATTTTACATAAAATTTGTATAGAGGTCTTTATTTACATTGTTATATCATCCTTTTCTATGACAGAAAAAAAAACAAAGCATATTTGATTAGGGTTGTTTTTAAATAGAGTTGAAGGAAAAATAACTTTAACCAATTATGATTTTGGGGAGGGCAATGTATTAGTTAGGGTTCTCCAGCAAACCAGTCAGTAGTAGTGTGTGTGTGTGTGTGTGTGTGTGTGTGTGTGTGTGTGAGAGGGAGGGAGAGAGAAGGGGGGAGGGGGGAGAGGGAGGGTGAAGGGGAGCAGGAGGGGGAGGGGAAGAGGGGGAGGGCAGGGAGGCGGGAGGGAAGAGGGAAGAGAGAGAAGAGATAAAGATAGCAGAGGCTTGGGAAATCCAAAAACTGCAGGGTGGGCTGGTAGACCAAAAACCCAATGGTACAGATAAAGTCCAAAGGCATTTTGCTGGAGAATTTTCTCTTGCTTAGGGAAACTGGTCTTTTTGTTCTATTCGGGCCCTCAACTAATTGGGTGAGACCCACCCATCCAGTGGAGGGCAATCCGCTTTACCCTGAGTTCACCAATTTAAATGTTAATCTCACTCCAAGGTGACACATTCACTATGATAGGGAATGTTTTAATATTGCTGAAACTTAACCGTTTTTCCTGCTGAGTTGTTCTTATTCAGTACTGCCCTTAGACCTAGAGGATCCTGCTTTGGCCCTCATCCAATCCTGTCCCTCCCCACAGGGCAAGACCAAGGGACCAAAATTGTGCCTTCACTGGCAGCCCAAGCCCCCCATTCTAGACAACCTACTGGCTACTCAAGACCCTAGAATTCTTTGCCCAGACAGCTGCAGGCCCGTTTTCAGGGTCTGTGTGGGCATCTGCCCAAATTCACACTCATTGCTCTGTGGACTGTGTGCTCACTGTTACTTCTGCAGGGGTCGGGGTGGCCATGGCAGGTAGGGGTTGCATAGATGTGTGGGCTGGAATTTCCACTTTTGTGCAGGTGAGGCCTCCAATGTAGAATGGAGCCTGGGCCGGGAGGAGACGTGGGGCAGGGTGAGGGTCGTGTGTCTCTTCTCACGCTGCCATCCTCAGGCAGCCTCTGAGGCAGTGGTCGGCAAACGCATTAGTCAACAGAGCCAAATATCAACAGTACAACGATTGAAATTTCTTTTGAGAGCCAAATTTTTTAAACTTAAATTTCTTCTAACGCCACTTCTTCAAAATAGACTTGCCCAGGCTGTGGTATTTTGTGGGAGAGCCACACTCAAGGGGCCAAAGAGCCGCATGTGGCTCACGAGCCGCAATTTGCAGACCACGGCTCTGAGGCATCCATACGCTAAAGGAGGACTCCCAAGTTGTTACAAAGGTATCTTTACAAGATAGTAGGATGAAACATACTTTCTGTTGTAGCCATCATTCTGTTAGCTTGGTTTATAACTTTTAACTGTTCAGATGTATGGCATATGGTCTTTCATTTCTACTTTTGCCCAAGACCTCAAATGCCAAAGGTAGGTCTTCTCTATTGAGGGTGAGCAAATTCAGAGAATTAGAAGTTGATTGTTGAATTTGAAATATGAAAAGTGTGTTACAAAGTCAGGTTATTGTTGGGGAGATGAAGTTACGATTGGGGAAGAGCCCATCATGGTCCACTCTTTGAGCTCGGTAGTGATTACATAGATGTTTATTCTAAGTACTCTTGGGCTGTGTGCATTTCTATCTATGGAAAATGGATCTTCCAATAAAGTGTTTTTTATAAAAACTTTTAAAAATGTATTCTTAGTTAGAAAAAATTTTATATCTCAAGAAAACCTTTCTTTTAAATTTGTCCACCACAGGTTGTATTACATCTGCCCTAAGAATCTTGGCCCAGTCATCAAAATAAACAAAAATCATCTTAAAAGTTCTAGAAAGCAGCTACATAAATTATATAGTTTGTATGTGTGTCTCTGTATGTGTACACGCACCGCATGCGCATACTTATGAATGTGAGTTTGATTTTTGTTCTCAGGACCTCAGCCAAGGAAGCAGCTGAAAGAAAACCTCTCTCCTCATTCCCAGTAGTTCCCAGGGGCTAATGAGAAAAGATATTTTCAAGCATGCTTTTTCTATTTAACTCTGTGTGGCTTGTTTATCTGAGCGAGTGAGCAGTGATAATAAAGGCAAAAGGAATTTTTTTTTCAGGTTATAGAACTATTATGTGTGAACTTGGTTCTATAAATTTATGAGAAAAACTTTTGGATACAGTTTCTACATCTAAAAATTCATTGTAATGGAAACTCTGTTCTTATCTTTCAGGTATCATCTTCAATAAGTAAAGAAAGTAATGAAGAAGGTATGGTAAATTTGGGTTCTTAAGGAGCTAGAGGTGTAAATTTATTCATTTTTAGTTAGTGGAAGCCAAAAAAAAAATACAATAGATTAATTTAAAAGTTATATAAACTGGAGAGTATTATGCTAAGTGAAATAAGCCAGTCTCAGAGAAAGACAAGTATCATATGATCTCACTCATATGTGGAATCTAGAGAACAAAGTATACTGATGAGTAAAATAGATCAGACATAGAACCATGGAGTAGACTGTCCAATCTCAGAGGGGAGGCGGGGGGGCGGGGAGGAGGGGAAGGGGAGGGGTGAGATCAGTCAAAGAGCTTGTATGGATATATGCAAAACCCATGGACACAGACAGTAGGGTGGTGAAGGCCTGGGGTGGGCGATGAGGGGGAGCAGGGTCTAGCTAGAAGGCGTCAATGGGGGAAAAAGGAGGACATCTATAATACTTTCAACAATAAAGGTACAATTTTTAAAAAGTTATATAAACTAAGTAAAATACTTTTCAAAATAGTCATTAAAATTTTCACATGAAATAGTTTATTTCTTAATTTCAGAAAATGAGAAAGAGTATATTCATTACTTTTAGGCTAGAAAATGGTTGATTATGTAGTGACTTTTTTAGTGAAGTAGAGAGATTCCAGCTAGTTCTAATAAGCTTAAAAAGACTCAAAATATCTGATTTGGGATATTTTCTTTATCTTTCATCACTTTATTTATTTTAACTGAAGATCTTAAAATTGAAAATTTGTAGCATGATAAAAATGCCATATTTTTACTACCATTATATTTGAAGCTGTTTTGAGAAACAAGTAAAAATATTCCATGGTAAAAATTTCAGAATACAAGCATATGCACATATAATTTGTCTTTTAATATTTGGGCAGACCTTTGGCCTGTTGCTTTAATATGAAACAGTAGAAGAATACTGAGCTTGCAAATTTGGAGAAAAGAATGAGCACTGTTTACTGTGAGTCCAGTTCTAGGATGTTTAGGAAGGAGCAGAACCATAGAGCTGGTTTCATGGGGAAGCAAGCTCCATTCCTTATGTGGGGAACTAACCCATTGTTTCTTTGTAATACTACCCCATTTGGATATTTGACAGGCAAATTTTCCAGTTCAAGGCTTTTCTAGACCTTTCGTGCTGCAGCTAGGGTACTAACTTCTGTAGTATTCAATAGAGACTGAAATCACCCAGGGAGAAGTAGGAAATAAAGTGGGAAGGCTTTAGAATTTTTTTAAAAATATTTTTTATTGATTTCACAGAGGGAGAGTAAGAGAGAGTTGAAACATCAATGATGAGAGAGAATCATTGATAGGCTGCCTCCTGCACACCCCCTACTGGGGACCGAGCCTGCAACCCAGGCATGTGCCCTACACCGGAACTAAACCCGGACCCTTCAGTCCGCAGGCTGATGCTCTATCCACTGAGCCAAACCCACCAGGGCAGGCTCTAGAATTTTTAATGTAGTTTTATATAAGACTTGATCTAAATGAGAAGTTTAAAGGGAAGTAGCTTTAAATAGAGAAATGTGTCATGCTAAATAAGCTTTTAAAATATGTATATATTTTTATTGCTTTCAGAAAGGAAGGGAGAGGAAAAGAAAAACATCAATGATGAGAGAGAATCATTGATTGGCTGCCTCCTGCACGCCCCCTACTGGGGTTTGAGCCCGAAACCTGGGCATGTGCCCTCACCAGGGAATGGAACCATGACCTCCTGATTTCTAGGTCGATGCTCAACCACTGAGCCATACGGACTGGGCCATGCTAAGCTTCTTGATTGTTTTTACCTGCCTGAACACTTCCTGAAGGTCTAAATTAAATTTGTCTTATTCTTCCTTCCTTCCTCACTCCCTTGAACCCCTTCCCTGACACCCTTCTTCCCCCATTTTAAACACAGAGCAAGTGTGGCACTTCCTTGGCAAGTGATGGGAACATTTGAAGTTCTGCCATCAAGATTGCAGTCTCTGAGGACTTCCAGACTGTCTCCCTCAAGTGCTGGAGATAGGCAGATCGATGAGAATATGCTAACTTTCTGTTGAAACTTTTTTTCCCCAAAAATTTCTGGGATATGCACTATGTAATAAACACTGGTTTTGAATTAGTCTCCTCCAGATATTTATTGATATGGTAAAGATTTCATTTAATTTTATAGCAGAAATGTAGAAGCACTGAGTTTTGGCCAGTTCACCTTTCTGTGCCCAAAGATTTTATTGGGCTTATTTCTATAGGTTAATGTAACGATTATAAATTTAGTACATTAATGAGATTTCTGTAGATATTATTGTTTTCATTTTCATACCTTATTATCCCTTTTCAAGTCCCTTGCTGGCAGAGACTTCATTAGCCAACCTCTGTCCACTTATTGGTTCTGTGTAAATGTGTTTACATATTAAGACTCTTAACTATAATTTTTTGTTTCAGAGTTCCAAAACTCTTTGAGTCTCATCCAGTTTCCTTAGTTTCAGTTCTCATCTCTATGGTGATGACTCCCAGCTATACATAAGAAGCCCATCTCTCTCTCCTGGGGTCTGCCTATGGGACATCTCTTCAAATGCCTTAGACCCCTCGGGTCCAAAACTGACCTATTAATTCCTTTGTTCTTGAACAATGAAGTCAACATTCTTTTAGGCCCCACTCAAACTCTTGATACCATATGGAACCTGTCTTCTGTCTTTACTCATAAAGATCATCTAAATCTAATTGTTTCTTTGTCATCTTCCTTCTTTCACCCCCATTCTTTGCTTACTGTCCCCCTTATTTCACGGGGACCGTTACCACAGCCTCTCCTTAGAGCCCTCCTCCTATTCCCCAGTTGCTCTAGCTCAGTTTCATACCCTCTTTCCTCCTAACTCAGTCCTGCCTCTGGCTTTTCTCCCTCCGTACCATCTTCCACATTTCTAAACAGTTGTCTTCTTAAAGCGTAGGTCTTGCCTTGTTACATTTTTCTCAAAATGTCTTCCATGGGTTTTCACACTGAGAAAAAAACAGACTTCGATTTCCTCAGGAGTCCCCTCCTCCCGCCATGCCTGCTACTCACTCCTCTTCACACACCTTGTATGTTCGCGCTCCCAGTGCTGTGCTCGTGCCGATTCTGTTCACATTTTTGACTGGTTTTGTTTTCCCAGAAAACAAACATTATTTACAGTTGAAAAGCATGGAAAATCTTGGGTTCTGAATCTGTGAAACTTCCAAGATCTCTTGATCAAACAGGGCAACAACAGGCTGGGAAGCAAACACGGGGGCCAATCCAGATGATCTTACTTGAGGGCATCACTCAGAGCAAGGGCAGGCCTGCAATGGCAGAGGTCAAGGTCTGAGTCAGTCTCGCTCTGGACTATATCTCGCCACACTGTGGTCACCACAGGCAGCTTGGTCTTATTGTTGGGGCCGCAGTCTTTCTCATCTCTAGAAGTCTATCAGTGATCTTTCCAAACACCGCATGCTTCCCATCCAGCCAGGCACCCTTAGAGCAGGTGATGAAGGCCTGGCAGTCATTTGTATAGGGCCACTGTTGGCCATGGGAAGCAGGCCTGGAGCTGAGTGTCTTAAATTTAAAATTTTAATCTGCAAATGGCCCCTGGTAAATACTGGCGACTTCAGTACCATCTCCATTAACAAAATCTCCACTCTGAGTCATGACATCCTTTATGACCCTGTGAAAATGCCACTTTGTATCCTATAGGAACCCTATCTTTCCTGAATTTTCCAGGGCAGAACTGCCTAAGGTTCTCAGCTGCCTTAGTCACAAGGTCTGCAAAGAGCCTGATCTCCATACAGCTAACTTTCTGGCCCCCGATGCTAACATCAATGAACACCCCAGTTGAAGGGTGTTCATTGCCACCGCCATGCCTCCAACCCGGAACTGTTCATATCCTTTTTCTTCCCTTTTTGTTCTATTAGTATCATTAATACATGGCATTTATACAATATGCTTTGTGGTTTACAGAGCACTATTATAATAATTACAATTTCTTGAGCAGCTGTTCTATATGAGGCACTGTTGTAGATGTCCTATGTGCACACACTGTCTAAGGTAGACATTGTCCACTTCATATTGAGGCTCAGAAAGTGTATAATTTGCCCAAGGTCACATAGCTAGTTAGTATGAGAACCAGAATTATAACTCATGACTCTCTGGCTCTAAATCTATTGGTCTTTCCACTTCTTATACTTTCCCCATGCAGCTCATTTTGATGTAGGCACAGCTCAGAACAGGCCTGTTGTACAAAAATGTAAATTGGTACAGAGGGTGTCATTAGCCCAAATGAAATAGCAAGGTCCCCTTGAAATGTCTTTGGGAATGTGTGAATCTAAAAGACATCAGAGAATGTAAGGAGAGAATATATTGGTTTTAATTTTATTGATACATTGACTTTTTAATTGTGAAAATATAACTTATAGAAAATGGGGAACAACTTATTTTGATCGTTGCAAACAAGCTGAATTACCAAAGGATAGATAAGTGGGCTTGTGGCATGTGGCATATTAGACTTTTGAAGGCTGGAAGAGAAGCCATGTCTGGTGAGCCTCTTCGTATCGGGTGCAACAGTGCATCTGTCAGTCATGTCCTGAATCCTGGTGCACGGTGGGGATGCGTCTCTTCTCTCTTCAGAATACACAAAACAGGGCTCTTTGCCCCTTTTTAAGTGCATGGTTGAAAAGGGCTGAATCACAGAAATATTAGGGGGATTTGATTGGATCAGTTTACAATACATCTCATAATTTTAATTAGCCAACTCTTTGTTTATACATGCTTTCTCATTAATGCTATTTTAAAATGTATTTATTCAACAATTATTGACTGCACATACACTTAAGTCCTCACTAACATCATCAATAGGTTCTGCAACTTCAAGTGAAACCATGTATAAGGAAACCCTAGCTAACTGATATAAACAAGAGTTCCTGCTGCATTTCATCAACATAACAAAACAACACTGAACAGGACATTAATTGAGGACCTGCTGTATGTAGCAGGTACTGTTCTGAGTTTTTAGAACACATCACTGCAAAACAAAAATCCGTGCTGGTGTGGACCTTGCATGTTGTGCGGGGACAACAGATCTCAAACATTAATTTACGTAGGATGTGGAAGAGAGGGAACAGGATAAGGGGGACCAGCAATTCAGCTTGTGTTCAGGGGTAAGAGTATGAATTGAAATTTTGAATTGAGTAGGTCAGGGCAGGCCTCATTGGCAAGATGATAGCTGAGCAAAGGTTGAAGAGAAGCGGGAGTGGGCCCGCGTGGGTGTGCAGAAGAGAACCGAGGCAGGGGAAACTCCACGAACAAGGCCCTGAGGCCAAGTGTGACCCACTTGTTAGAGGAACACTAAGAAGGCCTCATGGCTGGAGGGGAAGGAGTGGGGGGAGTGGCAGATGGGATCCCAGGCCGGGCAGAGAGATCACGCTGGGCCGTGCACGCCAACAGAAGGACTTGGCCTTTTACCCTGAGAACATGAGCCATCTGAGGGTCCTGAGCAGAAAAACGCAGGGCACTCCAGCTGCTGCATTGAAAAATGGATTGTGCTGGGAGTGGGGGGGTGGAGGACCCGGTAGGTCCAGGATGGAAACGGAGATTACTTATGAGGTTTCTCCAGTAATCTATAAAGTTGATGTTTTGCCTTTGAGATCATTTTCTTAGTATAAATTCCCAAAGGTGGAGTCAAAGAATAAGAACATTTTATGACCGGGGAAACCAAGATGGCGGCATAGGTTAAACGCCTAACCTACAGCCTGGCACAACAATTTCAAAAATACAACTAAAAGTCAAAACGGACATCATCCAGAACCATAGGAAAGCTGGCTGACTGAAATGCCCACAACTAGAAGGAAAGAGAAAACCACAGGGAAAATCAGGGGAGCCGTAGGAGCCTGAG
Organism: Ia io; assembly: GCA_025583905.1. Classification (NCBI taxonomy): domain Eukaryota; kingdom Metazoa; phylum Chordata; class Mammalia; order Chiroptera; family Vespertilionidae; genus Ia; species Ia io. Next base: position 74,870,417 of record JAJQQW010000002.1, on the reverse strand, counting down.
GTATGGAGACGCGGGCGGAGACACGAGCACGCACGCGCGTGCGGGGAGGATGGAGCCGGAGAGGACGGGGCGGCTGAGTGCCTGGCCGGCGTTCTCTAGTGGGAGGGAGATAAAAGCTCCAGATTGCACTGAACCCCAGCTCCGACTGCACTGAACCCCAGTTCCGGGCGAGACCCTGGGAAGCCAGGCTCATGCTGGGGGAATCTGGGCTGTAAGGCGGAAACGCAGAGGAGCGGCAAAAGGCAGAGCTCCGGAGGCGCACACGTGAATGTGCGCAGAGGACGGACTGTTGCCTGTGCCGCTGAATTGCCCTAGCGGGAAGGAGACAAAAGCTCCGGACTGTGCTGAACTCCAGTTCCGGCTGCGCTGGGCCCTGGTTCCGGGCGGGACCCTGGGAAGCCAGGCTCATGCTGGGGGAACCTGGGCTGTGAGGCAGAGACGCAGGGGAGCGGCGAAAGGCAGAGCTCCGGAGGCGCGCACGGGAATGAGCGCAGAGGATGGTCTGTTGACTGTGCCGCTGGATTGCCCTGGTGGGAAGGAGACAAAAGCGCCAGGCTGCGCTGAGCCCCAGTTCCGACTACACTGAAACCCAGTTCCGGGCGAGAATCTGGGAATCCAGATTCATTGGGGGAGAGACTAGACTGTTTGGCAGCGGGCGAAACTCCAGGGCGCTTTTCTCTCAGAGGTGTTTGCGCGAGTACAGAGGGACACTGAGACCCAGGAACCTCATAGGGCGGGGCCGACGGGAAGCCAAGGCTGTAGGCTCCACCCTGAAACTCCGCCCCATCCAAGCTGAGCACAGAGGCTTTTACAATTTTGCAAGTCTAGTTGAATAAGGCTGTCTCCCGGCATAGACACAGCTGATCCTCACAGCCAATTGGACTGGAGGTCAAATCCTCCCAGTGTACCAACAGCAATCAAGGCTTAACAACACCAAGACTTTGCACTCGGCCCACAAAGCGGGGTACCAAGAGCGACCACCTAGGGAGATTGGGGAAGCTGAGCTACCGGCCCCTGTAGGTCACTGACCACACAAAGCCACTCCATCAACATAGGGAGGCAGCCAAAAGGTGGAGACACCGGAGCAGGTCACGAATAGAAGGGATGAAGGAAAGTAAACTAATAGACGACACGGTGTTCAGAACCACATTTATAAGGTTACTTAAGAATCTTCTGGAGGACCAAGATGGCGGCATAGGGCAGACGCCTGATTGTTGCCTACCACAACAATTTTGAAACTGCGGCTGGAGAACAGAGCAGACACCATCCAGAACCACCGGAGGGCTGGCTGGGCGGATGCTCTACGGCTAGAATAAAAGAGAGGGGGACGCGGGATGATGCTGATGCCGATGAGCCAAAGATCACACTTTAAGAACTACGGCTCTGGCGACACAATGGCGGCCTGGAACGTGCTCGGCGCAGTTCCCCTGGCGGTCTCCGGCTGAGGGGACGGCTCAGCTCGCTGCTGAGCACAGACAGACGAGCCCCTGGGGGACATGGGGTGGGAGACCCTGCGCTTGCTGACCTCCGAGTCCTTCGAGAATCTCTGCGCCCCAGAAGCGGCCAGGTGTGCACGCCCGGCGACCGGCTGCCGCTGCAGACCCGAGCGCTGTCGCAACGACCTCGGACCAGCCCGCCGCCGCGCGCTGGGCGCACCAGAGCCTCGCCGAGCCTGCCACCTGGCGAATTCTGCGGCAGCCGCCCCAGAGCTTTGAGAAAATGGCCGAAAGGAATTGCTGAGAGGGAATTGACTGACAGGAATTGGGATCAAGAAGACGAAGCCCCACGGGGTCTCGGGTTTGGGTGAGGCCGCATGCCCCTGTGTCCGGGTGAGGCCACGCGCCCCTGGGTCCGGGTGAGGCCGTGCCCCTGGGTCCGGGTGAGGCTGGATCTGGGTCCGGGAGAGGCCGCGTGCCCCTGGGTCTGGGTGAGGCCACCCGCCCCTGGGTCTGGGTGAGGCTGGGTCCTGGGTCTTGGTGAGGCCGTGCCCCTGGGTCCAGGAGAGGCCACGCGCCCCTGGGTCCGGGTGAGGCTGGGTCCTGGGTCCGGGTGAGGCCACACGCCCCTGGGTCTGGGTGAGGCTTGGTCCCGGGTCCGGGCTGAGGCCGTGTGCCCCTGGGTCTGGGTGAAGCTGGATCCCGGGGCCGGGTGAGGCCGTGCGCCCCTGGATCCGGGTGAGGCTGGGTCCTGGGTCCGGGTGAGGCCGCGCTCCTGGGTCCGGGAGAGGCCACGCACCCCTGGGTCCGGGTGAAGCTGGATCCCGGGGCCGGGTGAGGCCGTGCGCCCCTGGATCCGGGTGAGGCCGGGTCCCGGGTCTGGGTGAGGCCATGCCCCTGGGTCCGGGAGAGGCCACGTGCCCCTGGGTCCAGGTGAGGCTGGGTCCTGGGTCCGGGTGAGGCCACGCGCCCCTGGGTCTGGGTGAGGCTTGGTCCCGGGTCCAGGCAAGGCCGCATGCCCCTGGGTCCGGGTGAAGCTGGATCCCGGGTCCGGGTGAGGCCGTGCGCCCCTGGATCCGGGTGAGGCTGGGTCACGGGTCCGGGTGAGGCCATGCACCCCGGGGCCCGGGTGATGCTGGGTCCCAGGTCCGGGTAAGGCCGTGCGCCCCAGAGTCTGGGTGAAGCCACGCCCCTGGGTCCGGGCAAATCCAAACCAGTGGGAGTCAGACCTGCATTACCACCATTTGTCCACCATCCAGAGCTGAGAAGTCAGTGCCAACATGTACACATAAGGAACTGGTGGACATTGAAATTGAGTCTCAAAAGAACTGTTGGTCCAGAAAGAAACTCACTACAGACTGATTCATTTGCCTGTCAGCATCCCTATTATTGCTCGTCTCACATTCGGTTCTTATAAGTATATTTCTAGTAACACATGATCTCACTCATCTAGGGGAAATGATGAACAACATAGACTGATGAACAAGAATAGTCCCAGAAACAAGGAGGCATCGATCGGACTGTCGGGCCTCAGAGGGAGGGTAGGGGAGGGTGGGGGTAGGGGGGAGAGATCAACCAAAGGACTTGTGTGCATGCATACGAGCCTAACCAATGGTTAAGGACAACAGGGGGGTGGGGTCATCCATGGGGAGGGGTGTGGGATGGGAATGGGGGGATGAGGACAAATATGTGACACCTTAAACAATAAAGAAATTTTTTAAAAAAAGAACATTTTATGACCAAAAAGATTTTCATAAGGGTTATTCCAAGTTATACTGTCACCAGTAATATATGAGATTTCTAGGGTAGGATATTTTGTCACTGTTTAAATTTTTCCTATTGTTTATGAATGTTCTGTTTATTTGCCTATTTTTCTAGTGAATCAATGTTTTTGGTGCAAAATTTGGATTCTGAATACTAAAGCTAAGTTTAAAGATATTAGCCCACATTGGAGTTAAAAAAACACCTTATAAATGTTTATACTGAGTTAACTGAGAATCAAGGGGTGAAATATACTAATTTTTTAAAATGTATTATTGATTTCAGAGAGGAAGGAAGAGGTAGAGAGAGATAGAAACATCAATGATGAGAGAGAACCATTGATTGGCTGCCTCCTGCACGCCCCCCATTGGGGATCAAGCCCACAACACAGGCATGTGCCCTTGGCCAGAATCGAACCTGAGACCCTTCAGTCCACAGGCCAACGTTCTATCCACTGAGCCAAACTGGCGAGGGCACTCATTTTCTTAAGTAGCAATTTAGACAGGATTACCTATAGGAATATCTGTATTATCTTACTGCTTCCTGGTCTCTGTTAAAAATGAAAAGAAAGATAATTTTTAAAGCTAATACTCTAAATTTTTAAACTGGATAAAATGATAAAACCAGTACAGTTTTAAAAGAAATCAGGAAAGAGTGCGAAATGAGTCTTATCCAATTAGAGCATCTAAAACTGGTGGCAAATGTGCATCTGTGGTCCTCAACCAGAACTTGGCAGCTGGCAAGATCAGGGATTACCGTCCTAAAGCAAACTTTCTCTGCACTTGGGGCGTAGAACGTGAATACTGGGGTTCAGACCAGAATCTCTGACTCAGGAGGACTTCATCCACAGGTAGACAAAAAGATCGGCTCACAGTGAATTGGCAAGTAGACTTCACTGTTCCTTCCTGTCTGAACCAACAGCAACACGGAAAGGACACCAGCCCAGGACCCTTTGTGTCCAGGAGATCCCTGGGAGCTTCCAGTGAGTGATATAGACAGAAGTGGGATAGAACACCAACATTACCTGTTGCCCTTTACACATGTTGCTTCTGGAGCTCTTTCTCATCCTCAAAAGCCCTCTCAGATGCTGCCTTTTCTGAGAAACTTTCCCCAATCTTTCATGTTGAAATCAACCGGTGTCTCCTGTGTGAGAGAAAGCACTATTGATTTTTAGCACTATGACAGTATTTAGGTCATTCTGGCTTATATGAGAAGGTTCAGTGTCTACTACTGGGTGATGAACTCATTGACCTCAGTGACAGTGTCATGAAAATTTCGTATTAGTGTTTTACACATGAACAATTCATGTTTGTTAAAACATCCTGTGAGGAAGACAGATATTCCTTCCATTTTACTTATAAAATTTAGAGAGGTTAAGGGGATTCCTAGAAATCACAGGCCTTCTGCATCTGTGGTTCTGTTGTGCTCTGCTCTGTTCCAAAAGCCCATGTAAGATCTTTGTAATAAAGGAATCCATTCCTTTCAGGGATCTCTGAAAGAGGAGATTTAATATCTAATCTAAATACTTGTGCTTTTAATTTATTTTGTTTTTAATGTGTACTCAGAGAACTCCTCGTAAATCTCCAGGTAAAAATTAAGTAATTTCTTTTTTTTTCCTAAGTTGTAGGATTCTTGCCTCCTGAAATTCTACTCATCATTGAGATTTTTCTTAAAATCCTTTCTAAATTATTTTATTATCTACTTTGCTATGGAATCCCCAAATGAATAAACATTTGCCTAGTGAAAAAAAACAGATACTTCTTTTTTTTATGCATTCCATATACCTAGAATATTTTTGTTTTCTGAAACAATGATTAGTGTTACCCATTCCCTGGCCCCTGCAAGTGAATAAATAATACCCAGAAAGTAAGATTCTCTGGAAAGGATCTTATTTTTATTAGTTTTTAAGGCATTTTAAGAGTTCTCACACAGGAATCTTCTGATGCCCCAGGAAAACAAGTTTCACTTATATAAAAACAATACCTAATTGTGAAAATACTAAGACTGATCATCACATGTTTACCACTGCTTTTTTGTGGAGTATGAGACAAAAATAAACATGAAATACTTAAGAATAAAAATAGGCTCAGGGCTCAAAGGTCAAAATTATTTTTTATGTATGTTGGTCTCATTTTCCTTTTCCATGCATTTGCACAGTATGAGTACCATCATGTGATTAATAATTGTCCTATATTTAGGAAGTATATTCCATGAAAACAGTGACAGCTGTGTATTTAGATAATGGATTTCTGTGTGAAAAAATGCATGTCACATTGAGCTGTTTTGTAGTTTTTAAACAGAGTTCATATTGCAGTGAATCTTTATACTTAAGGATTTTTAAAATATAGAAAATGAAGAGGATGAAATGAAATCTACACTGTTGAGCTCTAAAGGAATAGTAGTCTTAGAGTACAAAGCTTCGCATATGATATTCCACCAATATTATATAATGCTCACTTAGTACTGATTTATTTTTACTTTTTAAAAATTTTATTCCATCTCCCCAACCCATTCTTTGGCAAACATCAGCTCATTCTCAGTATCTATGGGTTTGTTTCTGTTTCATTTTGCTTAATTATTTATTTTGTTTTTTCAGATTTCACATATTGGAGAAATATGGTATTTTACATATGGTATTTGTCTTTCTCTGTCTGACTTATTTCATTTAGCATAATACCCTCTAGGTCCAACCATGTTGTCGCAAATGACAAAATGTCATTTTTATTGCTGAATAATCTTTCATTATATATATTCCACATCTTTATCATTTCAGTGATCAACAACACTTAGATTGCTTCTATATCTTGATAATAATCCTATCTAATAAAGAGGGAATATTCTAATTGACCATCATGCCCTCACAAAGATGGTGGCACCCACAGCCAATAAGGAGGGAATATGCTAATTGACTGCCACGCCCTCAAAGATGGCAGCACCCACAGCCACAAGATGGTGGCGCCCAGTCCCCTCTGCCCCGCCGGGGCGGCAGGTGTCTGGCACGGCTGGGCCCGCCTTCAGGCGGGTCTGGCCACTCCGTGCACCCGCCTCCGGAGTCCATCAGCCCCCCAGCCACCCAGGGCTGGCCCAAGGCACAGGCAAGCCTCAGATGGCAGGTGCCCAGCCGCCCAGGACCACCCGAAGCTCAGGTAACCAGGGCTGGCCGAGGCTTGCACTGCCAGCCGTGGCAGCAGCAGAGGTGTGATGGGGCGTCGCCTTCCCCTGATTGCCGGGTTGCCTCCTGCCCCTGAGGGCTCCTGGACTGTGAGAGGGGGCAGGCCAAGCTGAGGGACCCCCCTCCAGTGCATGACTTTTCATGCACCGGGCCTCTAGTGATGCAATAAACATAAGGGTGCATGTATCTTTTTGAGTTAGTGTTTTTGTTTTCTTCACATAAATACCCCGAAGTGGAATAGCTGGATCAGAAGGCAGTCCATTTTTAACTTTTTGAGGAATCTCTCCATACTGTTCCACAGTGGCTGCACCAATGTACATAGCCACCAACAGTGCACAAGGGCTTTCTTTTTCCACCTCCTTACCAGCACTTGTTTGTTGAGATTCACTAATAATTAGAGGCCCGATGCATGAAATTTGTGCAAGGGGCTCGGCCCTCGCAGCTGTGGTGGCTGCCACTGCCTTGGCCCTCACAGCCCCAGCTTTGTCTGGAAGGATGTTTGGAAGGTCGTTCGGCTGTCTGGTCTAATTAGCATATTACACTTTTATTATTATAGATAGCCATTCTGACAAATGTGAGATAATATCTTGTAGTTTTAATTTGCATTTTTTTTTTTTTTTTTAGTGATATTGAGTATCTTTTCATATGTCTGTATGTCCTATTTGGAGAAATATCTGTTCAGGTCCTCTGCCTATTTTTTAATTTTAAAAATAAACATGAAATACTTAAAAATAAAAATAAGCTCAGGGCTCAAAAACAAAAATTCTTGTTCCAGAGTGGCCTCTTATGTGGGTTTTGATGTAATTATTGATGATAATTTGTTTGAAACTTGACCTTCCAACTTTGAAGGTAAAGTAACATATTTGATTTTGAGATTAGAAATATTACAAGAAGCACTGAATAATCTTAAGAGAGTGGTAGAACAAAAGAATGATATGTAATGAGAAAAATGTAATCCATGTGAATTTAATATAAATAGTTCAGTCAATAAGCTCTCATGAAAAAGTTTTAAAGGTCATCTGCTGTACTTAACTCTCTAAAGTACTGAATTTGTGGGAACCTTTTTTTTTTTTTTACAAAAATATTAGTTTTTTCTTTGCTTCCCACAATATTAAATGTCACTCCTCTGGCTTCTCCTTCTCTTTAGTTTTTAAGAACAATTTAAAGCTAAATATTCATTAAAATTTTAGATGTTCTTAGTAGGCTCTCAAACCACAATTTGATTTTCACCAATACCCACCTCAGCCTATATATTCTCCTGCCCCTCGAAGCAAGCACTGTAAATGTAATTTACAGGGGTATTAGTATTATCTCTAGAATATACTTACCCACTTACAGATAGATGTGTGATTCAGGAACTGTCTGTTGCTTTTCTGAATCTGGAGGAGGACTGAGAACAAAGAACATTTTGAACTGTAAAGAATCTTGCTTGTAAGGTGAGGCAAGTATACTCTGGAGAGGAGAATCGCCTGAAGCCACCAGCTAGCGACTAGGGAGACTGACCTAAAACTAGGTCTTTGGTATCCAAGCCTGCTGTTTTGTTTTTGCTGTCTTTATTCTGCCTTGCTGTGTACTTTGCCACCTTTAAAGTAGAAAGGCATTCATTTTCCCCCTTGTGAGATATGTGTTTAAAAATAGCTGTGTTGTGACTGTGGAAATGAGGGTACACAATTTTGCCATTCTTTATTAACAGCTACTTAAAGTGTTTATAGTTTTAATACAAAACAGTATTATTTACATGGAGATTTTTTTTTTTGTAATAAGAACTTCTTGTTACGCTTTAAAAACATTTGATTTTTACCTCTACCCAACTTCATAATATTGCTTGTAAATGTGACCATGAATTAAAGATCAAATTTAAGTCCAGGAATTCGATGTATGGCTTAACATTTTAAATTGTAAAATCGTTTTTGTAATTGACTTACAGCAGCCTTTTTTTTTTTTTTTTTTGCAAAATTATATTCAATGTTGTGTGTGTGAGTCCAACACTAAGCTTTTTGCTTGTCCCTGGCTCACTTCCGGTTTGTGGCTCCCAGTATCTCATGCTGGGAATAGGAGACACATGCGACCGGCGGCTGTCTTCCCCTTAGCACTTACCAATAATGTAAATGTGGCTCAATCTTACGTTTCTCATGATGTGTTCGTACTTTGAGAGAAGAAGAGGAGCTTAAACCAACGATGCTATTCAGAACACTGTCTTGCCCTAGCCGATTTGGCTCAGTGGATAGAGTGTCGGCCTAGGGACTGAAGAGTCACGGGTTTGATTCTGGTCAAGGGCACATGCCTGGGTTGCGGGTTCAATCCCCCACAGGGGGTGTGCAGGAGGCAGCCGGTCAATGATTCTCATCATTGATGTTTCTCTCTCTCCCTCCCTCTCCCTTCCTCTCTGAAGTCAATAAAAAATATATTTAAAAAAAAAAAGAAAAGGAAAGGAAAGAATACTGTCTTCAGCATCTGTTTGGGTGGATACTTTCCCATGATAGAAAACAAACACTGCAGCAAATCAGGATTGCCACTTCTTAGTGCTTTTTTCCTATGTGCATTGAATAAAAGATTTAAAACAGACAGAATCCCAGAGAAAACAGGTGGCCTGGGAGCTGGAGCTGACGTTGGCCGAATACTCTATGGCACATATTCATCCTCTCTAACTGATTTGTCCACCCCGTGAAAGCTTTCCACAATTCATGACGAGGAACATATGTAAGGAATGTTAAGAGTTGGCCTCCAGATTGGACACTTGGAGAGACTGTGACAAAGAATGGTTTGCTGGTACTTACATACACTAAAAGAATGAATGCTGGTACCTACATGCACTTTAAATGCAATTTCAAGTTAGATTAGTACTTATTTCTGGAGAGAGGACATACTGTTTTTTTGTTGTTGTTTTTTACAACAGATGGCATTTGGCTTCTTACCCCCATTTCCTCCCCTCAGAAGGATCATATGAGAGGCAAATAAAATTGACTGTTTTAGCTTGTGCACCCATGTGTATAGTTTAAGGTGGTGGGGGCCTCTTAGAGAAAAAAAGGGGAAAACAATGAGTATTTTCAGGGTGAAAATATTGTTCTCAAGATAACTCAAAAAATAATTCTTTTCCTATCCTACCTAATAAAATGGTAATATGTAAATTACCATCACTCCGCTATGCCCACGATTGGGCCAGAGGGAGGCGCAGGGGGCGGGACTCAGGGTGGCTGGGGTAGCCGATTGGGCCAGCAGGACGCTGAGCTTGCGACGCCAGTGGCGGCACGAGCTCAGCGTCTGTGCTATGGCTGTGCTGCAGAACAGAAGGGGCCTCTGGGGCAGCGAGCTCACGTCCCGCCGCAGACCATCAAAAGTGTGGGAGCTGGGTGCCTGTCCGCTCCGGTACCAGGCTGAGCCGGAGGCTTCTGAAAGGCCTGGTGCACCAGCAGACAGGCACCCAGCTCCCCCGCGATCGAAAGCGAAAGCGTGTAGGGGACCCTACACGTGCATGATTCAATCATGCACTGGGCCTCTAGTAACTTATAAAAATAGAAGTACAGGTTCACATATAAAGAAATAAATATCATCAGGTAGTAGGTGCCCCTTTTGCTCTGCACTGTCCTGGAGAATATGGCCATTAATGCCAAAGTTGTGACAACACCATAAGGAATTAATAACTTTAACTTCTTCACAACACCTGATAATTATCTAGCAGCCTGGTTTGCATTCACTCTGGGATTAATGTTGGATTCATTTTAGATCATAAAGAGATTTTTCCCTACTAGTCTCATTATCTTCTAAATGAATATGCTCTATTTTTACATATTGAAATTTAAATTGTTACTGTGAAGTATTTAAGCAAAGGAATATTACGTGAAGAAATTGGTGACAGAAAGAATATTAGCTGAGCGAGCTTAGCAAGAAGTCAAGTCGAAAGACTCCCATGAGTTAATGATTATGAGAGGATCATTAAACTGGGGTTCCCATCATTATGTTGGGAGTCTACTTGTTCTCACTTCCCAAGTGTTAGAGTGTTAAGGAAACAACAGCCTGACTGGGAGCCATCAGCAAGAAACACTAAATATGAACAAAATAGCCTATTGTCTAACTCACATAAAAGTTTAACAGTTATTAAGGTAATTTTTTTTTCTTTATTATTACATATGTGTCCTTATCCCCCCATTGCCCCCCCATCCCCCCTCTCATGCCCTCACCCCTCTGGTGTCTGTGTCCATTGGTTAGGCTTATATGCATGCATACAAGACCTTTGGTTGATCTCTCCCCCTTACCCCCACCCTCCCTTACCTTCTTCTGAGGTTTGATGGTCTGATCGATTCTTCTCTGTCTCTGGATCTGTTTTCGTTCATCAGTTTATGTTGTTCATTATATTCCACAAATGAGTGAGATCATGTGATATTTATCTTTCTCCGACTGGCTTATTTCACTTAGCATAATGCTCTCCAGTTCCATCCATGCTGTTGCAAATGGTAAGAATTCCTTCGTTTTTACTGCAGTGTATTCCATTGTGTAGATGTACCACAGTTTTTTTTTTGTTTGTTTGTTTTTATTGTCTAAAGTTTTACATATGTCTTCTTTTACCCCAATTGACAACCCCCCCAGCCATTCCCACCCCGGGCAAGCCCCCACCACCCCAGTGTCTGTGTCCATTGGTTATGCTAATATGCATGCATACAAGTCCTTTGGTTGCTCTCTAACCCTCCCTCCCCTACCATTTGTCTCTGGATCTATTCTTGTTCATCAAATTATGTTGATCATTATATCCCACATATGAGTGAGATCATGTGATATTTATCTTTCTCTGACTGGCTTATTTTGCTTAGCATAATGCTCTCCAGTTCCATCCATGCTGTTGCAAATGGTAAAAGTTCCTTCTTTTTTTATAGCAGCATAGTATTCCATTGTATAGATGTACCACAGTTTTCTAATCCAGTCATCTGCTGATGGGCACTTAGGCTGTTTCCAAATCTTAGCTATGATAAATTATGCTGCTATGAACATAGGGGTGCATATATCCTTTCTGATTGATGTTTCTTGGGATATATTCCTAGAAGTGGGATCACTGGGTCAAATGGGAGTTCCATTTTTAGTTTTTTGAGGAAACTCCATACTGTTCTCCACAGTGGCTGCACCAGTCTGCATTCCCACCAGCAGTGCAGGAGGGTTCCTTCTTCCCCACATCCTCTCTAGCACTTGTTTATTGATTTGTTGATGATAGCCATTCTGACAGGTATGAGATGTCATTTTGATTTGCATCTCTCAGATGATTAGTGACTTTGAGCATGTTTTCATATGTCTCTTGGTATTTCTTATGTCCTCTTTGGAAAAGTATCTATTTAGATCTGTTGCCCATTTTTTGATTGGATTGTTTATCTTCCTTTTGTTAAGTTGTATGAGTTCCCTGTGAATGTTGGAGATTAAACCCTTATCAGTGATAACATTGGCAAATATGTTCTCCCATGCAGTGGGCTTTCTTGTTGATGGTTTCTTTTGCTGTGCAAAAGCTTTTTATTTTGATGTAGATCCATTTGTTTGTTTTTTCTTTAGTTTCCATTGCCTTAGGAGCAGTATCAGTGAAGATACTGCTTCGGCATATGTCTGAGATTTTGCTGCCTGTGGATTCCTCTAGTATTTTTATGGTTTCCCATCTTATATTTAAGTCCTTTATCCATTTTGAGTTTATTTTTGTGTATGGTGTAAGTTGGTGGTCTAGTTTCATTTTTTGCATGTATCTGTCCCATTTTCCCAACACCATTTATTGAAGAGACTGTCTTGACTCCATTGTATGTTCTTGCCTCCTTTGTCAAATATTAATTGAGCGTAGTGTTTTGGGTCAATTTCTGGGTTCCCTATTCAAAGAGAACTCAATTTCTTTCCAAAAGTTGAATACTTGATTACATTAGTGTGATAGGGGGAAAAATAAATTTTGGGAGTTGGTTACTTTATGAATCTATTTCTGCATAACAAATTTAGCAGATTGGCACAACACATTATTTCTCCATTTCTGTGGGTCAGGAATCCAGACAAGGCTTAACTGGGTCCTCTACTTCCAGGCCATCTCAAGGCTTGACTAGGGGAGTGTTTGCTTCCCAGCTCACATGATGGCTAGCAGGGTTCCGCTTCTTGCTGGCTGTCGGTTAGAGGCCACACTCTGTCCCTGACCACCACGGGGCCTTTCTATCCTGGCCGCTTCCTTCACCCCAGTGCACAAGCCGAGAAGGTAGTAGTCTCCCAGGGAGACAGCAGTCACAGTCTTTTGTAACCTTGTCATGGAAGTAACATCATGTTACTGTGTCATAGTAAGTCACGAGGATTAATCAAGGGAACGGATTAAACACGGAAGTGGACACTGGAGACGGGGATCACTGGGCACCATTTTATTTTATTGTATTTTATTTTTTAGATTCAAAACCAAATGAGCACTTCTTATTTTTGTAATTATCAAAGATGTACTCATGTTCACCTTTCAGCAGTCACCATGTATATGGACCTCAAAAAAAGCAACAAAGTAAAAAATTAAAACACCCCCTTAGGTGTGTTGGTGGGAGGGAGGAAGGAAGAGAAAGCCAGAGGAGGAGAAGCTGCCCACTCTCTGCCCTATGTGTCTCTCTACACATAGGTATGACCCATGTCCTCCAACTCTGTGGCCTGTCTCTTCACTACCGCATAGTGTCCATAAATAGAAGGTTTTCATTTTAATAAAGTCCAGTTTAACCATTCTTTTTTTCATAGCTAGTGCTTTTTTTATGACGTAAAAAATCTTTTCCTTAACCTCTAGTCGTGAATATTTTTTCCTACATTACATATATTACATATATATTTTTCCAATTAAAAATATTTTATTGTAATGCTAATGTTTTGTATGTGCATTCTTCCCCCCTCCATATGACATTTTTAAGTCCTCATAGTTTTGCCTTTCATTGTCATTCCATTGGGCACTCCTATAAAGTCTGCCTCCCACCACCCCTGAGCATCACAGAGGAACTGAACCTGGGCCAGCTGAAGGCTGTGAGTCAAGGGAGACCCACACCGCCACAATCCAGGGGACATGGACCCTCGCAGAGGATGTGTGGGGTTTGCCAGCATTGGATTTCTGGAAAATGTTGTTCTAGAAAACTGAGGCACATGATGCAGAAAGTTTCCTAGAAATAATAGCAGTCTTAAAGTGAAGGACAGCCTGACAAGAAAGGGGGTTACCCAAAACATAAGCTGACAATCAGTTATGTCAGTCTAAGGCATTTTATGCTTGGGGATTTTTGTAGGTGTCTGGTGAGTCATGAAAAACATAGAAGATACAGAGGAATGGAAGATTAAAGGGGAAGTAGAACAAGCTAATATATTTAACTGCTTTAAAACAAAAACAACACACCCAGCAACTTTGAACTCTTAGAGATTTTAACACACACTGGAACCAATGTTTCTCACACTTGACTCCAGATTCCCAGGTGGGTTTCAGAACCCAGACAGCTGTTGGGGAATGGCAGTGCCTGGGCTGTGTGGGTGCACAGGTGGCTGGAGAGGGGGTTGTAGCATATGAGGTGAGGGGCATTAAGTAACAAACATGTTCCAGAAGCAATGAGATGGTATGGCATGATTGTCAAAAACTGTGGTTCTGAAGTCAAACAGACTTAAAGTTGCTTTCCAGTGCCTTTACGTCGTAGCTGTGTGTGTTGGGCAAGTTACTTAATATTTTTTAGCTTCCATCTCCTTTATCTATAAAATAGCTTATCGGTAGTATCTACTTCAAGGGTTTGTTTTGAGAATTAAGTGCATTAAGGTATATACTATTTAGTGACAGCAAATTTTAACTAAATATTAACTACTAGAGGCCTGTTGCACAGATTCGTGCATTGGTGGGGTCCCTCAACCTGGCCTGTGACCTCTCACAATCCGGGACCCCTCGGGGGATTCGGCCTGATCCCCGCAGGCCTGGTAGTGCTGCCGTGGAGGTGGGAGAGGCTCGTGCCTCCACAGCTGTGCTCACCAGCCATGAGCCTGGTGTCTGGCGCCCATCAACTGAGTGGTGTTCCTGCTGTGGGAGTGCGCTGACCACAGCAGGAGCTCCTGCGTTGAGCATCTGCCCCTTGGTGGTCAGTGTGCATCATAGCGACCGGTCAAACAGTAGACTGGTCGAATGGTCGGCTGGTTGCTTAGGGTTTTATATATATAGATTACTGTTATAAAAATTGATGGCTGTACACACAGGAGAGAAAGAGATGAGACAGGACAATTCAAGGTTTTTGCCAAGGATTCTGGGAGAATGCTGGTCCCATTCATCCTCAAAGAGTAAAGGTGGAGTGAGGGTGGCATATGGTTCAGGTGGGAAATGATGAGGCCAGTCTTGGGCTTGTTAAATTTGAGGTGGCAGCATATGGTCATATGCAGCGATCTTCTGCAGGCCCAGGTGGAAGTTTAAGTCTGGAGGTGATGATGAGAGATACTGTGTTCCTGTGATCCCTTACTCATAGTTGTTCAATTCAGGGTGAGCACCTGACCCTTTCCCCTGACTGGACCTCTCCCCCCGCGCCCCGCTTCATTCAAAATGGATTTATTTAAGACCTAGCCTAAACCCAGCCCACCAATAGCCTTAGAGACTTGGAATTGAGACCGACATGACAGCCCAGTCTTCCTGCTCTCTGTAACAAAGGAGATGGAAATTCAATCTAAGCAAAGAAAAATTAGACAGACACACAGAAAAAGAAAACAAAATAGATGAGAAGGCCATGTTTTACATCCTGATCCCAAGTGGCCCTAAAACTCAGCTTCATTCTTGCTTTGAATCCTTAAATTAAATATATTTTCAATTTTTATGCAGGTTCAAGGTATGTTTCTATTATTTGCAGCTCCCACCTAATACCAAGAAGCCACATGTGGGTGATAATTGCAGGTATTGGAAGTGAATGAACCCTCTGAGGAAACGGGAAGAAACCATCAAAGGAACAGGAAAGGTTGAGTGCAGGGAGTGAGAGCAAAACTAACCCAGTCTTGTGGTGACAAGGAAGCCAGGGCGGAAATGGAGGGATGGATTGATGGACAGCTGGGTCAAATGCTACAAAGTAGTCAAGGAGAGTGAGGTGGGAGGCAAACCCACTGAACTTAGCTTTTCATTTTAACTAAATTTTTTCATTAAAATGTCATAATTTTTTGGAGTTACCATTGGTAACTTTAGAGATGTCTACCCTTCCCAACACACTACTTACCTGTAATAAAATTTCTTAACAAATTTTTTTGAAGCTTGGCAAAAAGTGTTCCCTCCTTTATATGTCTTCCTAGCACACATGCTGAGTATGTCTGTATTTCATTGAGGACTGCTGGGTAGGTAGACTGGCTGCATTTAATCTTCATTGATTATGGTTCAAACAGTCTGACCTTTTAATGGAAAACTACTGATTCGGACTGAGTCACCTAGTCTTGAGCTTAGGAACCAGCTCAGAAACAGCCAAGAGTGACATGCGGCCTATGAGAGGCAGGAGGAGAGGGTACTTCAGGCGGCTTCAGGGAGGTGAGAATGGGCCTTCGCAGAGGGGAGCGCCCCCGGTTCAGAATGAGGTGGGACACGGAGGAATGGGGCTGGTCAGAGGCAGGCTTCTCTGAGAAACAGGAAAGACTCAGAACAGGCGAACTGAGGACATTGTAGCTTTTGGCAACTGAGTGAAATCCAGGAAATGGTTTAGCTCAGTGGTTGGCAAACTGCGGCTCGCGAGCCACATGCGGCTCATGAGCCACGGTATGCCACTCTGTTGACTAATGAGTTTGCCGACCACTGGGATAGGGGCTTAATCACAAGGAACAACAACAGCCTGTAATTATTGGAATCGAGAGTCTAGGGCATGTGGCTCGCGAGCCGCAGTTTGCTGACCACTGGTTAGCTCGTTAAACAAGGAGCTTGACTTAAGTGTGAGTCCCCTTAAGGAAGGGTGAGGCTGAGGGACGGTCAGCATAAGCACATTAGGAAACAGGGTACCTCTTCTCTGTCCCCCTTTTGTTCTTGTTACTGTGGTTCCATGTATTTGTGTTTGATAAGGAATGCTTTTGAATGTGTGTGTGTGTGTGTGTGTGCTTGCGCGCACGTGGGCATGTGTATTAGGATAAATAACCAGATTTACGCTCCTCTAGGCCTCAGTCACTGTGACTTTGTCAGTAGCCAAAAGAGGCGCACGGGTCTTCTGGAAGCGCTGATGGAGGGTCTAGATGAAAACCATCAAAGATGTCCACTCACAGTACCAAGACCCTTCAAGTCCCCCGAGTCCCAGCTGCGGTCAGAAGGGAGAAGGTGCCATCCTCAATTCCTCTGTGACACATCTGGGACCTTTTTTGGACAGAAGACGGAGGCACGCAGCCTGAAGTGCTTACAGAAAGCAAGCTTCAGTGGGGACTGCATGTCCGCTACTGACCTGCACTGCCCCCAAGACAAGGTACCAGTGCCACGGTCCCCGGCTCCTTTTTCTGTTGCGTTTGGAACCTAAGTTAAATAGGAAGAAATATTCCCAACTCTTCTGCTTAGATTACTGCCAAGGAAACAGTACTCACATGTTTGCCCCTTAGTAGGCAAATGAAAAACCACAAAACCAGTTTGTTTTTTGTTTGCATGTGGCCAACGCTTGTCGACACTCATGGCAAAGGTGGGGTGAGGGTGAACTTGTCCCCCAAAAGGCTTGGTAGTGACCAGATTTAGAATTGTCCAAAGAAGTAACTGGAAACATTCAAAGTTTAACATCTGACATGGTGGATGTGGCCATGCAAATGATAATGTAAAATATTAGGAGCCCAGAAAAGTGCTTCCTGAAAAGTTAGGTGAAGAGAAGAAGTTAAATACAAAGTAGCATCTGTTAGGATTCAAACTAGGTCAAAAGTAGACTTGTATATAAATAGAACGCAAAAGAATGCAGAAAAAAACTAAAGAGGGTGATTTATTAGAGTGGTGGGTGTCTGGGTGATTTTTTAAAATTCTTGTCAATGTTATAATGTTATGAGGGAAACAAATTTAAAGCAACCAAAATGGATGTATTTTTAGCGAGCGATGGTTTTTTGGTTGAATTACAATAAAAACATCTTAACCTAAAGCATGCGCATAATCACTGAATCAAAGAGTGGCCCAAGTCCAGATTCTTGTGATCCACAGTTATGGGGGGATGGAGTGGTGAGGCCTCACACCCCAGGCCAAGAGCCAAGAGAGTGCAGAAAGGGTAATAGGATCACTTACGTGAGGGTCTTTCTCCAGAGAGGAGGATAATAGCTACACTAGAAAGCTGGGCTGTTCAGGAGTTATCGGGGTATCTCTAGGTTCATGGCTAGTTAGAAAGAGAAAAAATACATATCCGTTTCTTCTGGGAAACGGTCCGTGAAGATAAACAATAAGGATGGTCTAGTGATGATAAATTGTACATAGAAAATTGACCAGAAGAAAATGTAATTTTTCCTGGGAGGAGATGGGTCTAACTGACTGGAGATATATGTGTTCTGCAAAAGCAATTAGAGTTGGCTCCTTGAAAGAAGGCCAACTCAGCTAGCAAGCAGGAAGTTTCACTTCCCTCGACTTAATGATGTGGATGAAAATATGGACACTTCTATGCCTGTCTGTTCCCAATGAGCATTTGTTTTGCATATTAAACTTTAAGAAGACACCACGATGACTTCTGAAAAATCACAAAGGCTCTAGCTTAGTAGATTTAGATGTCTTTAGCAGTTGGCTATGTGGGTTGAAATTTTTTTTAGTCTAAATTAATCTATGGTGAAAGCACAAACGTTGGAGTTGTGCAGACTTGGGCTTGAATTCCACTTTTTACTATCTGCATGGACTTGAACAGCTTGCTTAAACTCTCTGAGGCTGTTTCCTCATCAAAAAAAAAATGGGGATAAGAATACTTAGAGGCCAGTGTGTTGTATTGAATGAAATCTACTCAAAGTAATTTAAGAAGAAAGGAGAAATATTTCTAAGGAGACAGGGTTTCTAATGAACCCCCCGAGGACAGGAAGTGTGGCAGGCCTCATAAGGAGATGACTTCAGGAACTGAAATATAGTTGGGCACCAATGTGACTTCTGATTCGGTCAGTGTCCCTTAAGGCCGAATGGTCTTTGTCTGCATCATTCTTCATGCTTTCCGAAGACTGGTGAATGGATCCAACATGGCTTCTCCATTAGAACATTGATTGGTTCTAATCTTCAACAGAGACCAACGTGGTTTATCTATATCCAACTGCAATTTCCTACAAATTTGAGTTTGATTGTAACAATTTACCTGATGTCAATTATCCACCTCTGGTCTAGGCAACAGCGACCTGGTGCATCAGGCTCTTGTCATTAGAAAGTCAGCCCCTTCCTGGAATATGATAAGGACGTGGGAGTAAAGAGAAAGTGATAGCCATCTCTGTAACTGAAACTTGACTTCCTAGGGACAATGTGAGGATCAAATAAGATCATGGACGTGAAGTATCTAGAACAGTGCCTGACATGTAGCTCAATAAATGGAGTCTGTGAAATAACACAGCTGACAGGCAAGGGCCATAAAATCTCATTGATTTAATATTTGAAATTATATTTTTGCTGTATCTGTCATCAGAGGAGGACACTCACAAAAAATTAGTCATGTGATAACTGTGACAAATTTCTCTCTTAACCAAAGTGGTCACCCTGAGAAGAAGCTGTCTCAACAGCTGATGTTAATTGTGGTCAAGTCCCTCCAAGCTGATGAATGTTCACATCCACCTTCCATCTCTGTGGTCTCATTTGAGCTTCCCATATGTGTTTACCGACTATGGGAAAATATGCCTATTTGAGAAACTACCTAGCAGAATGACTAAATTATTCAGATATTTTTCTTGAGTTTCTGTAAAAGCCATGTGGCTGTTGACCAACTTTTTTGTTAAACTGCTTCCTCCTCCTGCATTGATTTTGATGAGATGATTGAGTATCAGAGTCAAGACATTGGGCCCTAATGAAAGCTCCTCATTTGAATATTGACATAGTAACTATTCTTCCCAGGCACCTCTTCTCGGGCTATGAGAAAGCACCTCCCAAACAGAAAGAAGCAGTCATTCCCCCAAATAGCCAAGCTCAGCCAAAACACAAGCTACTTCCCAAGATATGCTGTTTCATTCCTGCGTAAGTAAGGTTGTCTAATTTTTAATTCATACAAACATTTCTTTTTAAAATATATTTTTATTGACTTCAGAGAGGAAAGGAGAGGGAGAGAGAGATAGAAACATCAATGATGAGAGAGAATCATAGATTGTCTGACTTCTGCACGTCCCCTACTGGTGATCAAGTCTGTAACCCAGGCATGTGCCTTGACTGGGAATTGAACCATGACCTCCTGGTTCATAGGTTGACACTCAATCACTGAGCCACACCAGCTGGGTTGTTGTCTATTTTTAAAATATAAATATCCCCTTTAATTAAAGAAACATTATGAAATAGGTATGAGTGCACTTTTTCCTCTGCACCTGTGGCAGTTGTGGTATCTAGAGGTACTGCTATCTATAAAAGGAAAAATATCCCAATAAACTTGAGTTCTATTGATATTATGCACTAGGTAACTTTTTGAAAAATTCAAAACCCCAAACATACTGTGAAGTTTCTTTTTGAGTAGATTTGAATTTATTATTATGCCAAATTAATGAAATGCCTTTATATATACTAGAGGCCTGGTGCACGAAATTCGTGCAAGCGTAGGCCTTCCTTCCCCTAGCTGCTGGCACTGGCTTCCCTCTGGCACCCAGGACCCAGGCTTTCCTCACAGCCCCAGCTTCATCCGGGAGGTCGTTCGGAAGGATGTCCGGTCTAATTAGCATATTATGCTTTTATTATTATAGATAAAGTCAAAGGTTAACTCCTCTCTGAAAGATTTTTTAATGATTTCATATTCATGGGAGACATTATCTAACACACTCCCTTCTTTTCTTCCTCGCAGCTTTCCAGACTTTACTCTTCAGGACTAATTTCTACTCTAGTCAAAGGTCAATATGTATTTTAGAAGCAAAGGTACCAGTGCAGTTGTCATTTAAGGGCACCGATGCAGGGAATGTCTCATAGAAAACCATGACACAAAAACTATGAGGAGAAACATAGCCAATCCGCTGACATGTACAAGATGCATGTTGGCTATGGTGACCTCTGGTTTTAAGCTGGAGAATCTGGGGGAGAAGTTCAAGCTGGTTTAGTTAACATTAGGAACCTATATTTGTCCAGCCTGGGTCTAGCCACTCTGGTGCCGACTCCCTGAAATTGCCCCAGATGGCCTTGATAAGAGGGCCCTCCATTGCTGAGGAGTAAAGATAATATGGGGTTTTACGGTGGATACATCATGTCTAGCTGACATGTTGAAGATTGCACAGGCATTGTGGAGGACATCAGAGCTACCCCGATTGTTAAATGGCTTAAGTTAAGTAGATATAGAGTGAAGGTGTCAGACCTTGATCCTGATGCTGGAGGAGGCTGCCCTGGGCCCTGCATAAGTGACCCACTATCTTACCAATTCAAACTTCTCTAAGCCTGTTCTGAACATCCAACTGCCTATTAGAAAATCCACAAGCATCAGCATGGCCAAGCACTGAACTCATGTTTTTTCCTTCTAAAACCATACTTCTTCCACTGGTGAATGGATTCCAGCCTCCATTCAGTTGCCTAAATCAGAAATCCAGGAGCGACTTTTAATTCCTCTTCCATGTGCTTTACTCAGTCACATCAACCCTGCCTCTTAGCAAATCTTTGACTTTGTAGTTTGCACGGTCCTTAGGCTATTTTTAAAGTGCTTCACTTATAGTATCATTCTCTTTCAATTTAAGTGATGGTTGTTAAGTTTCCCAAAAGTGGGCCATTAAAAAAATACAAACAAGTGGATTTTCCATTAGAAAAAACAGCCGCACTCAAGGTACATATCCAAGTGGTAAAAATAAAATTGCCATATTGTAGTAATGTGAATAATAAAAACAGTTTATAGAAAAATGAACATATAGAGTGTTTTTCATGAAAGAAAAATTTAACAAGCCACTGATTTATTTTGTGTGGTTTAAATTTATTTTATCTTTAAATTGAATTTATTGGGGTGAGATTGGTTTGGAAAATCATACAGGTTTCAAGTGTATAACTCAATAAACAAATCAACTGCACACTGCATTGTGTGTCCATTGCCCAAAGCAAAATCTCTTCCCGTCTCCATTTCTGCCCTTTTTGCCCACCTCCCCCTACCCCACTCCACCCTTTCCCTCTAGCTATCACCACACTCTTGTCTGTGTCTGAGTTATGTATATATGTTTTTTTCATTAATCCCTTCACCTTCTTTCATCCAGTCCCCCAACCTCCCTCCCTCCGACAGGTGTCAGTCTGTTCCATGTATCCATGCCTCTGTTTCTATTTTGTCCTTCAGTTTATTTTTTTCATTAGATTCCACAAATGCCATATGATTTCACAAGCCACCGACTTAAATCTCAGTTCTCCTCAAACTTTAATGTGCTTACGGATCACCTGGTGATCTTATTAAAATGAAGATTCTGATTTGGTTGGTCTAGGATAGAGCCTGAGATCCTAACAAGCTCCCAGGAGCTGCTGCTGGTTAGCAGACCACACCTTAAGTAGCAAGACCTTAGCCGTCCATCTCTCAGTCACGTTCAGTTACATCTCAAGGAATTCTTGTCCCTATCTTTGTCTGAGGAGCGTAGATTCACATTTGGGTCTTAAAAGTTGGAACCTTGTTTTGTTTTGATGTTTTTCTCTGGTGATGCGCCTCTCAGAAAGACGACCCGTTCCCATTTTTTCACTGCAGGTCATAATATAAAATATAAAAATAGAGGTATTTTTATACCAGAGCTAAAAGCATCAATTTGCATGAATCCCAGTGGCATTAACTGACATCTTAGAGACCTGTAAA
The DNA here is from genome assembly GCA_025583905.1 of Ia io. Lineage (NCBI taxonomy): Eukaryota > Metazoa > Chordata > Mammalia > Chiroptera > Vespertilionidae > Ia > Ia io. Next base: position 74,848,200 of record JAJQQW010000002.1, on the reverse strand, counting down.
CTCTTTAAAGATTGAAAAAATAAGAAGCAAAAACGACACTCTGAGAGTACACGTGTTTACAGAGTCTAAACTAGAAAACACCTCAATAGTAACTGAGAAATGACTTTGCAAGATCCTTAGCCAGTCTCAGCATAAGACGTCTTGTGGCCAGCATAGGACCCCAACAGTGTTGGCAGGCAATATTAACTGTGTCCTTCTGGAAGGAGCACAGGAATATCTTCCCTAAAACAATGGTGAGCCTTCTCATCTCTTTATTCTGAAAATACAGAGATTATTTCGAGTTGCAAAGTTTGATATTTTCCTGAGACAAAAACATAATTACTTTTACAAAAACAAGATCATGCTATCTGTATGTCTTCAACTTGCTCCATTTCCACTTAACCATGCCCTTGGGCATCCTTATGTACTGGTTGCATAGTTTTTAGGATATGCTTTTGATACCAGTGTAGTGCTTACCTTTGTGTGTTTGTATGTATTCTAAGTGTATTTAAAACCCTTTTGGCCTGAGGTAGAAGGTTCATATTCATTAACTGAAAAAAATAATGCGTTACATGACTTTAGATTACATTGTGTTGCTAACATTTTCTGAATGCTTCCTCTATACCAGATACAGTGCCAACTGCTTTACAACCTAATTTCATTACGTCCTTAGGCAGCCTTTAGTGTGGGGCGCTGGAAGGCAGTATGCAGAAGTGAGTCACTGTGCCCAGCAATGTCCAAAACCCATCCTGCCTTCACACTCAGCTTGGTGGCTCCTTACTCGTCCTAGCATTTGCAGCGACAAAAATAAAACTTTATTTCTAATGAAATATGAATCTGTAAAGAACTCAGTACTTATTATTTGTTGCTAATGACAGAGGTGAAGAGAATGAAACAGTCTAAGAAAATCATTTGTCTCAACTACAGTGCGGAGGGTCACATCGTCAGCGGCTCAGATCAGCATCATAAGCAAGTTGGTCGTTGTGAAGAGCATTTCCGTGGGCATTCCCGTCTGAGTGCCAACACTGCTCAAGCGGAAGAGAGATGTAATGCAAAACTAAGTTATTTAACTTGTGGTATTTAGACAGGCACGGGATCGGAGTCTCTAAATGGAAATGCACTAGTCAAGTTATGTGGGAGAAAGCCATGCCTTTCTGTAGACACTGCCGTACTCGTCAGGTTGGGGATTTGCAAGGACAGATCCCTTGTGAATGTCAAAGGCCTGCTGCACTGGGTCTTTTGCATTGGTCTGCTTCTCCCTGTCCCCTCGTCACTCACCTAGTCCAAGCATTTGTGATTTCTCTCCTGGACTATTGCAGTGGACTCCCATCTGGTCTCACTGCCTCCAAACTTGCTGCTCACCCCGCACCTAACCACGATCCACAATGGTGATGGGATCACCTTTGCACAATGCAGATGGCATCCCTCCGCGGATCCCCAGTGATGCCACACCAAGGGTAGGGAGCAATCTCAGCACCTTTCTCTTGGCATACGAGCTCCCACAGCCTGGCACCGTGAGCACAGGACCATCTGTCTTGCTGACTTCTTCTCAGAACTTAGCACAGCACTGACAATAGGTGTGGAATAAATGCCCCTTACTTCTTACATCTCCTCTGTTACCACTATACTTAGCATATATCTCAGGTGACGTGTTGTTGTTTTTTGTGTGTTTTTTTGTCATGTTGAGATTATTTATGTCCCTGTCTTCTCCACTAGATAGAGAAGGGGTCAAGGTTTGTAACTGAAGACAATTTCTGATTCATCTTTGTAGGGTAAGTATTTAGCATGGAACCCAAAATCAGTAATTTTTTTACATAATTTTCAGTACATGACTTATTCTTCTATTTATTTATTTTCAGTGGATAGAGTGTTTGGTTCAGTGGATAGAGTGTCGGCCTGCAGACTGAAAGGTCCTGGGTTCGATTCCCGTCAAGGACACATGCACAGGATGCAGATGCAATCCCCAGTAGGGGGTGTGCAGGAGGCAGCCAATCAATGATTCTCTCATTATTGATGTTTCTATCTCTCCCTCCCTCTCCTTTCCTCTCTGAAATCAATAAAAATATATTTTAAAAAGAAAGTATACACGTATTTTTTATTCTTAATAGATATTACCAGATTGCTCTTAGGGTTTCATCAATGAACTGTTTCATGACTTTAGAATGCCAGTGGTAACCATCTGAATGCATTTCATTTTACTACAACTTCTCTCATATTGGTCCTATTGTTTTAACACTATTATTTTTTTAACAATCCAGTAGAATTATGTGTGTGGCAAATGGCATGACAGATGGTTTTTAGATCTATCTCTTCAGCTTTCTAGGCTGCTTACTTCAAAAAGAGGAAGGAAGAACGTGGAAGTGTGCAGAGAGGCAGGAACCTCTGGGGTCTGCTGGACTGTGTCCTACACTCTTCACTCCTCTCCACCTCCTTTGTATCAGATTACTTTAACTGTTAGAAGTCCACATGCATAGACGGGACGCTCTTCCAAAGGATTTGAAGGTTTGTTCTATATGAGATTAATTAAGAGAATAAGTCATTCCTTATTAAGGCAAAATCTCTTCTTGACTTTTCCTCATCTCATCCAGGAACTTTCCAATGTTTTCTCATGTTCAGGGTGTGATTTCTGACCTTGAGACCTCGTAGGTTGCTTAACTGATGTTCACTGAGTAACACTTAAGTCCTCTGGGTCTATCTTCCTCATTGTCACCTTGTACTTCGTGAGCCATTTGGGGTAGGAAATATATCTGCGTGACTTCACACACACACACACACACACACACACACACACACATGCACACACGCACACACACACGCACACACACATACACGCACACATATGCCTAAAGCATACATTTTGAGGAACTGGTTGAGGCCCAAGTCTTCATGAGCAGAACTTGCAGCGGGGCCTCTTGCTGTTTATTTCGGTACAAATCTTGTGACAGTAATAACGCAGACAGGAGCTGGGTGGGAAGAGAGGGGCACAGAGCAGGGGAAAAGGAAGCGCATGTGTCAGCTATTTCAGTTCTCATCATACTTTCTATTTGGATAGCACATCACATTTGGCTGCAGCTGAAAAGCAAAATCCTATATTTAATGAGCCAATAAAATGCCTGGAGCACCAGAGCGCTTGGGGAGGCTTGACTTTCCACTGAGCTAAAAGCCGATAATTGAGCCTGCGTGCCAGCTGAGACCTGGAGATTTCGGCTGAAAGAGCTGTGGCTTTCACTTTTTTTTTTTTTCCCCTCTCATGTGCAGCCAGCTTCTGACGAGGACTCCAATTCTCCCGAGAATTAACTGCTATCACCTAAATTATTTTTGATTAACCTTAACTCCGAAATTCTCAATTTAGTGACATGCCACATTAACGCAATACTCCTGTGTAAATGCCTGCGGGGGTGGGGGCAGGGGCGGGGGTGGGGTGATAAACCAGGTCTAATGCCAGGGGATGAGGATGAGCCTTTTTTTTTTTTTTTTTAAGCTTGAAATAGAATTGTAACTGTTTCTGCTTCAGAAACACACCGGGAAAGGGAATGTAATTTTAAGCTAATCTTCCCTTTCAAGCTACAAGTTTAGCTGTGAGTTTGCTTTAGTGGGGGTATTATTAAAACTCCCATTGAAGGGAGCCCACTCCATCGTGTCTTTTTTTTTTTAAATATACTTTATTGATTTTTTACAGAGAGGAAGGGAGAGGGATAGACAGTTAGAAACATCGATGAGAAAGAAGCATCGATCAGCTGCCTCCTGCACACCCCCTACTGGACACACCCCCTACTGGGGATGTGCCGCAACCAAGGTACATGCCCTTGACTGCAAAAGAACCTGGGACCCTTCAGTCCCCAGGCCGACGCTCTATCCAGTGAGCCAAACTGGCTAGGGCTCCATCGTGTCTTTAAACGATTCTCATAATAAATCTGGCCCCTCATTTCCAGAGTCCTCCCTGTGCACACCCTGAGAGTTGATTCCACTGGGAGTTCACACGGACACTTTCTTGAGCTTTTGGGGCTGGTGGTTCTCTCTCATCATTGATGTTTCCACCTCTCTCTCCCTCTCCCTACCTCTCTAAAATAAGAAAAAAGAAAAGTATATGTATTTAAAAAAAGAAACCTAACAACAAAACAAAACATCATAGGCATACCTTGTTTATCACACCTTGCTTTATGGCGCTCCACAGATGTTGCTTTTCTACAAATTAAAGGAAATACCCTCCACCAACTAAAAGCTTACACCTCGCTTTATTGCAGTGGTCTGAAACCAAGCTTGCAGTCTCGTCAGTGTATGCCCGTATTGTTTTAGTCCATTCAGGCTGTGATAACAGAGTACCACAGCCTGGAGGTTATAAACAGCAGACATTTATTTTTGAGTTATGCAGGCTGGGAAGTCGAAGATCAAGACACCAACAGATTCAGTGTCTGGTGAGAGCCCTGTTCTGGTTCAGAGATGACTGTCTTCTCAAGGCCCTCACATTTGGGGTCTCTTTTATTGGGCACGGATCCCATGCCTGAGGGCTTCACTCTCATTTCCCAAAGGCCCCAACTCCTGCTATCATCACATTAGGCATTAGGAATGAATATAGGAGTTTTTCTTGGGGTGGGGGGAGGGCGGACAACACACCTCAGGTCTCTAGCAGTTATGATAGGTAGACTAATTCAACTATATTTGTGGACCAAGAGGCTAGAAACGTGATGGCTTTTTAGCTTGATCCAGAGCCTGGATCCTACAGTGTAGATATGACAAAAGAAATCAGTTCGATGTCTGAAGTCCCCTGAGGTTTTGGTAGAGGTTTCAAGGTGTATAAAATGATATTCAAGGAAACATTCTATAATGATTCATGTGTCAAATTTAATATATAGCTATGATTGTACACCCCCAAATTTTACAGACAATAGGCACATTTAAGTGAAGATGGGTCATTACAATTTAGGTAAGTGCATTATTATATTATAGGTTAGAGCAGCTATGTCAATCTTTTGCCATTTCATTTGCAAAGTGGTTTTATGCCACATTATTCTTTCATTTAAAAAATGTCTTTAGAACATTGAATATAGACACACAGGATTAAATGGTTTCTTTAGCACATTTTAGTAAGGAAATAATTCCCCTCTGGCCTACATTTGCAAACTTCATGTACACACAATCTGGCCAATTGAGAAACCAACTGGAAGACTCATTTTCTAAAGCCAGCTTTTGGTTTTCCCCTCTTCTTTCCCCTTGTACCCAATTTCTTCTGCATCACTCTGACTTCATTAGAAAGTCATAACTGAGACTTCAGAAGAAGTCAATAGAAATGAGGAAAAAAATTGCAAGTCACTGAAGCAAATAATGAATAAGTGATGAGTGGCACCTGGGAAGTCCGTCTCCGTTTTCCAAACCATCAGAGATAAAGGGGTGTCTAGGCTCCTGTATGGAGTTCTCCATGTGTTCTTACTTACACATTCCCCGCCATGATTAAGGACTTTTCCCCTTAAACCAGACTCTTTTTTCAAAAAGTTATGTACAAAAAACCTCTTTGTTTGGGAAAACAACATTTCATTTATATCAAGTCTTAAATAGAGGCCCATCACCATTGAATAAAATTGGAATCAGTAATATTTGATATAATTAATATAGTTATGTATTTTTATAGAAAAGCATTTATTGAAGTAGGTTCCTCTCAGAAAATCACTTTAAAATTGAGAACAGATGTTCTTGGCTGAACTTGAAGGTTTGAAATCAAACCATATGGCTTAACCTTTCCACTTATCTCAATTGTTCTCAAACCTTAGTGTGCTCTAATTAGAATCAGTTGAAGGGATGGTTAAACCACAGATTGCTGGACCCCCCTCTGAGAGTCCTGATTCAATAGATCTGGGATGGCGCTTGAGAATTTAAATTTCTAACAGTTCCCAGGTATGATAGACAGAATTCTCAAGATATTCCACCAAGATTCCCACCCCCAGGTTATTCACTCAAACACCAGTCTAAGAACCACTATAGAGGGGCGTTGCAGATGGAATCCAGGTACTAATCAGCTGACGTCAAATAGATGACCTGGGTTCTCTGGGTGGACCCAGTGCTATCACCTGAGCCCTGAAAAGTGGAAGGAGAGGTCAGAGAGTTGAAGCTTGAGAAACAGTCATGCCACCCTTGCTTGCTTTGAAGCTGGAGGTAGGGACTACAATCCAAGGTTGTGGTTGGCCTCTAGAAACTGAGAACAGCCCCAAACAGCTCAAGGAAACAGGGATCTCAGCCCCACATGGAACTGAATTCCGAAAACAACCTGAATGAACTTGAAAGTGGATTCATTTCCGGAGCTTCTGGAAAGAAGTGTAGCCCTGATGACACCTTGATTTTGGTCTGTGAGACTCTCCTAGCTGAGAACCCTGGGAGCCACACTGTGCCCAGCCATCTGACTTACAGAAACAGTGAGTTAACTAATTTGTGCTATTTTAATAATTAAAATTGTGGTAATTTGTTATAGCAGCAATTGAAAAGTCAATACACATAGTAATACTGATGCAGCTGGTTCCAGAAACACAATTTGAGTATCACTGGCTTACCTTTTGTAAGTCTTCCATTATTACCAATTTACGAACTTGGAAAAGTTCAATCCTTTATCTTTGTTTTCCTTACTTAGGAAAATGGAAACTACGGTGAAGGATGCTACTTTCATTATATAAAATAAAATAACATATGTAAACTGTTTAGAAGAGTGTTGGGGCGCTTACTATAGTAACTTCTATTGGTAGATAGTATTTATTAAAATGCTCAATGCTTGGCACTGTACTAATTCTTTATTATGACATTGCCTGACTTACCCTCATATTCTATGAGGTAGCTGCTATGATTGTTGTCATTTTATAGATATGTAAACTGAGACTCAGAGGAAACTTGCCCAGAATCAGGCAGTCAGTAACATCTAGAGGTGAGATATGAGACTGGGCGGTATGACTTTAGAACCCAGACTCTTAATTGCCATTGACTTAGGTCAGTGGTCGGCAAACTGCGGCTCGCGAGCCACATGCGGCGCTTTGGTCCCTTGAGTTTTTAGCAAAGGCCAGCTTAGGAGTACCCTAATTAAGTTAATAACAATGTACCTACCTATATAGTTTAAGTTTAAAAAATTTGGCTCTCAAAAGAAATTTCAGTCGTACTGTTGATATTTGGCTCTGTTGACTAATGAGTTTGCTGACCACTGACTTAGGTTATTTCACATCTGATTATGTATCTGGGTCTTGTTTGCCTTTTGAGTTCAACAACCCTATGTAGGTTTACAAAATAATAAAAACTTAAAAGGCTATATAATTATTTTTTATTAAAGGATCCTAGCATAATAAAAGATGTCTATTACTTACCCAGAATCTATTGAACACATACTATATGAGACTGAGTTTACAAATTTGAGAGTGGTTCCTACCTCTGTTGAACTTACAATATTGAAATCAGGAGTCATTGAAGTACTTAGAGAAACACTGTAGAGGCATTTCTGGTAAAATCAGAAATAGTACAGTAATGCTCTAATCACCATTATATGGCATGATTCTTGTAATGCTAGCAATGCAACTACTAGTAGACTTTCCAGGTTTAGCAAATAAAAACATAACCCAGTTAAATAAGCGTGAATTTCAGAAAAACAAACAAAAAATGTTTTAGTATGTCTATCTAAAATATTGCATGGGAAATACTTGCATTACCTGTTGTTTAACTGAACACATAATTTTGATCCTGTATTTTATCTGGCTACTCTAAATGCAGCTAAATAGAAAAACTAAGGATATATTACTATTATTTTTAACTAACCAACAGAAAAACTATTAGTACCAAAAAAGTAACTTAAAAGACTGGGAATACCCCGGCCAGCATGGCTCAGTGGTTGAGTGTCCACCTATGAAGCAGATCATGGTTTGATTCCAATCAAGGCACATGCTAGGGTTGCAGGCTTGGTCTCCAGTAGGGGGTGTGCAGGAGGCAGCCAATCAATGATTCTCTCTCATTATTGATGTTTCTATCTCTCTCTTCCTCTCCCTCCCTTTCTGAAATCAATAAAAAAAAATATATTTTTAAAAAGACTGGGTATAAAATATACAAAAATCAATGGCTTTTTGCATATACTAACCATAGTTAAGAAACATAATGGACAATAGTACTTTTTAAACTTATTTTTAACTTGAGATATCATTGACATATTATATTGTATTTAGATGTGCAACATAATGATTTGAAATATGTATATGTTATGATATGATTACCACAATAAATTTAGTTAACATACATCATCACACAGTTACAGTTTTGTTTTGTTTTTCAAAACTGTAACTGTGATGATGTATGTTAACTAAATTTATTGTGGTAATCATATCATAACATATACATATTTCAAATCATTATGTTGCACATCTAAAATTAATACAATGTAATATGTCAATGAAATTGATTGCGGTGACATTAGTCAACATGAACTTATAGGTTTCATGTGTGGATTTCTATGCTACAAAATCTGTATATTGCACTGTGTGCCCACCATCCAAAGCAAATCTCCTGTTACCTCATATTGTAATGAGAATTGTTAAGATCTATTCTCTTGTCAACTTTCAAACAGGTAATACAGTATTATTAACTACTAGAGTCCCAATGCATGAAATTCGTGCATGGGTAGGGTCCCTAGTGGCTGCCAGCTGCTGGCAAGGGCTTTCCTTCCTATCATGCCACTCCCTGGTGGTCAGCACACGTCATAGTGAGCGATTGAACTCTCGTTCTCCCAGTCGAACTCCCAAGGGGACACTTTGCATATTAGGCTTTTATATATAGAGAGATTTATAATTTATATGCAAATTTTTTCCTAGTAATTGGTCTTCTTATACTTTCTATTTCTTCATGATTCAGTTTTGGTAGGTAGTACTTTTTAATCTTATAAGTGGAAGTTTGTACATTTTAACTACTTTCACCCATTTTTCTACCCCCAACCCTTGCCTCTAACAACCCCCAATGTGTTCTGTATCTGTGAGTTGGGTGTTTTTTAGATCCTACATATAAGTGATATCATACAATATTTGTCTTTCTCTGACTTCTTTCACTTATCATAATGTCTTCAAAGTCCATCCATGTTGTTGCAAATGGCAGGATTTCCTTCTTTTATGGTTGAATAATACTCATTAATATATATATATATATATATATCACATTTTCTTTATCCATTTATCTATCAACTAGAGGCCCACTTCATGATTAAATCATGCACGTGTAGGCTGTCTGTCCACTGGTCGGGACTGGTGTGGCCGGCAGCTCCTAAGTCCCTTGGCCCCTAGGGCGAGGCAGGGCGGGGGCGTGGTCCTCCGGTGGCCGGAGCCCAGGCCGGGGTCTTGCCTTCGCCTCCCGCCCAGGAAGGCTGGGGCCGCCGCCGCCTCCTCTGCCTTCTGGCCCCCTCATGAGCCCTCCCTCGGCGGGCCCGGGCTGCGTGGAAACCCGTGTCCTCTGCGGACACTGCTGCGCGCTCCTGTGGCCCAACTGCTGCCAGACTCCTCCCCTGGGAGCCGCGCTGCCCACCTGCCCGCCCGCGCCGCCTCGTCAGCCGGGGCCTCCAAACTCCCGGCTCACTGCCCCAGAGGCCCCTTCTGTACCTCAGCACAGCCATGGCGCAGATGCTGAGCTTGCGCCGCCACTGGCGACGCGAGCTCAGCGTCCTGCCGGCCCAATCACCACCCCGGCCACCCCAAGTCCCACCCCCTGTGCCTCTTGCTGGCCCAATCATGGGCATAGCAGAGTGAAGGTAATTTACATATTACCTTTTTATTATGTAGGATGGACAATTTGGTTGTTTCCATGTCTTGGCTATTATAAATAACTAGAGGCCCAGTGCACAAATTCGTGCACCAGAGGGGTTCCTTGGCCTGGCCTGCGGGATCGGGCTGAAACCAGCTCTCCAACATCCCCCGAGGGGTCCCAGATTGCGAGAGGGCGCATGCCAGGCTGAGGGACCCCACTGGTACATGATTGGGGCTGGGGAGGGACGTGGGAGGTTGGCCAGCCAGGGAGGGACACAGGAGGACTCCAGGGCATGTCTGGCCCATCTTGTTCAGTCCCCATCAGCCAGACCCCAGCAGCAAGCTAACCTACCAGTTGGAGCGTCTGCCCCCTGATCATTAGTGCACTGCATAGCAAGTGTTTGAGCGACCTTAGCATATCATTAGCATATTATGCTTTGATTGACCAACCGGCCGACCGGACACTTAACATATTAGGCTTTTATCATATAGGATGTTGCAATGACCATAGATAGGGGTACATATATTTCTTCAACATGGTGACTTCATTTATTTACAGGAAATCTCAGAGGTGGGATTGCAGGATCATAAGATAGTGCCATTTTTATTTTTTTGAGGAAATTTCACACTGCTTTCCATAGTGTCTGAACCAATTTACATTCCTACCAACAGTGTACAAGCATTCCTTGTTGCCACATTCTGGCCAACACTTGTTATTTTTTGTCTTTTTATAATAACCATTCTAACAGATGTGAAGTGATTTCTTATTGTAGTTTTGATTCGTATTTCCCTGATAGTTAGTGATGCCAAACATCTTCTCATGCAACCATTTGCCATTTGTATGTCTTCTTTGGAAAATATCTCAGAACCTCTGGCATTTTTAACCGGATTTTTTGTTGTTGTTGATATCAAGATGTATGAGTTCTTTATGTATTTTGGGTATTATATGACTTACAAATATTTTTTCCCATGTTGCCTTTTCATTTTGATGATGGTTAACAAAATTGTTCCAATGCATGAGCATGGAATATTATTCCATTTATTTATGTCTTCTTTAATTTCTTTCATCCATGTCATGATTTTAAGTGTATGGGTCTTTCATCTCCTTGGTTAAGTTTATTCCTAGGTATTTTTTTGATGCAATTTTATTAAATTGAATGCAAAACCCAAAATTTTTCCTAGTAATTGGTCTCCTTATACTTTCTATTTCTTCATAATTCAGTTTTGGTAGGTTGTATGCTTCTAAGAATTTGTCCATTTCTTCTAGGTTGTCCAATTTGGTGGCATATACCCTTTTATAGTACACCTGTATATTCTGTGGCTTCCATTTTGACTTTTCTTTCAACCCTGATTTTATTTATTTTTGTCTTCACTCTTTTTTTTCTTAGTCTAGCTAAAGTTTTGTCAATTTTGTTTATCATTTTAAAAACACCTATTAATTTTGTTGATATTTTCTATTGTTTTTCTAGTCTCTATTTCCAATCAGATCTTTGTTATTTCCTTCCTTTTACTAACTTGGGCTGTTTGTTCTTCTTGTTTTAAGTTTCTTGAGATGTAAATTTAGGTTGTTTGAGATCTTTTTTTTTTTTTTAACATAGGTATTTAGCATTATTAACTTTCCTCTTAGCACTGCTTTTGGTGAATCCCATAAGTTTTGGTATGTTAACATTTTCATTTTCAGTTATCTCAATATATTCTTTGATTTCTTTACTGATCTCTTTTTTTGACCCACTGGTGTTTCAGAAGCTTTATATATTTAGGTGCTCCTATGATGAGTGTATAAATATTTACAATTGTTATATCGAAAGTCATTATAGAATGACTTTCTTGGTCTCTTATAACAGTTTGCCTGAAGTCTGTATGTGTTGGTTTTTATGCATTTAATAAACAGTCACCTCTTCCCATCCTGAAGAAGTTGTTTTATGTAAGAGATGGACCTTATTGTTCAACTCTACCCTAGCTCTTGGTTGTCTCCCAAACCTTTTGATTTTCTGAGTAGCCTTATTTGTTCTTAGTATCTCCCAGAAGTTGAGGGTATGCCAAGAAGGGTCATTGTCCCAAAGTGGAGGATCTCAGCCATCACCTAGATGCAGGCAGATTGGGAGCTGGACTCTCAGGCAGCAGCTTTTAAAGTATGCAAATATACCTTTCTCAGGTAGAAAACGGAGAGACGGGCATTTCTGTCTGCTGCCTCTGTACTGGGCCCTGGGGGAATGGCCATAGTGTGTCTGTGAGGGACTCTTTCACAGTTTAGTAGAGCCTCTGGACCTCGTAGCCTCAAGCCCTATAGGCTTTCAAAGGTAGATGCTTTGAGGTCCCATCTCTCAGGGCAAAGTCTTAAAAGTTGGGGCACTATATGTGGGGTCCAAACTCTTCACTCCTCAGAGGCATGTTGCTACACTGGATGAAGTTTGTGAAGAGATTGTGCCTAACCTCTTCTATTGATTTTGATGTGTGTTTTGTCTTGGTCACTCAATGTGTAGAAGTAACTCATCTAGTTCCTGGCTTTTTTTTAAAAAAAAAAAGAGGGATTCATTCTGTATGTAGCTGTAGATGTGGTGTGTCCATGGGAGGAGGTGAGTTCAGGAGCCTCCTAAGTCACCATCTGGAACCAGATTCAATAATACTATTTAAATTAGCAATCTAGCCTGGCCGGCATGGCTCAGTGGTGGAATGTCAACCTATGAACCAGGAGGTCATGGTTTGTTTCCCAGTCAGGGCACATGCCTGGATTGTGGGCTTGATCCCCAGTCTGGGGCATGCAGGAGGCAGCTGATCAATGATTCTCTGTCATCATTGATGTTTCCATCTCTCTCTCCCTCTCCCTTCCTCTCTGAAATCAATAAAAATATTTTTTAAAAAAAATAAAAACTAAATTAGCAATCTACAATAAAAAATAAAAGCCAAAGTTACTATGAAAAGCACAGGATAACAGAAAACTGTAAATTATAAGGGGCATAAAAGGACTCTTGAAAAAAAATGTATAACCATATGCAATATACTCATATATCACTTGTCCTTAAATAGTATATTTAATGCAATTGTAATTAAACTCCTTGTGGTATTAGCGATAGGGAGAAAGATGGGGAACTTTGAAAAATGAATCTAAAATTTTCTGGACAAGTAAAAGTATGAGACTAGCTGAATTGCAAAAGCAGTTAAAAGGGATGAAGATGTAGCCAAACTGAATTTGGTGCAAGATCACTGGGTCTTGGTCAGTAGCCCCTTAAATAGAATTAATCCCTGAAATTGTTTGGTGGATCTTCCTGAATGGGAATGTAAATTCCAAGTCCAGAAGGATTGTGGTATAGCACAATGAAGCCCCAGCATGGACAGGATAGTGTCATTGGGCCATACGTCCCAATACTGGAGTGTGGGTAAAGTAAGCGACACTGAGATATGAAGCATTTGCCTCTGTAGCACCCTTACTTTCATCAAATTGGACAAATAAATCAGTTTGCGTGTGTGTGTGTGTGTGTGTGTGTGTTGTATAGTGTACTCTTCCTGCCCACTGGAATTTTGGCAAAGGTATAAGCTAATGTTCACATATTTTAAAGAGGAGAGGGCATGACATCAAGACAAAAACCCATAAGGCTAAATATTTTTGGGTTTGACTTTGGAAAAAATAAAAGGTGAACTTAGGTTGAAAGAAACTATTCTATAAATGTCTATCAGATTAAATGCCAATATTTCTAATATACAAATAACTCTTTTAATTTTATACAAAAAAAATCACACGTAATAGAAAAATGGGTATTTATAAAAATATCAATAGAAATGACCAATAAACTTATAAAATTATAAATAAAAACAAAATTCTATTGTTTTACAGACTGTGAGCCTGATGGGGTTTGAGGAGGTAGATAATACCCTCTATTGCCAAGGGATACTGGAGACTATCATAAATGGTGGTGAAAACGTGTCCAGAGCTGGGAAGCATCTGAGATTTTACTTTACTGGAAAAGCCAACAAGTTAGACTGTCACAGTTCATGGCCACGCGGGTCAGAAACAAAAGACTTTTACTCACAGCAATAACAGTATCAAGAAGAGCAGCATCTTTGGTGCCAATTCCGTAAGCCTCATTTGTCACCCTTTACCTGGAATTTATTCTAAGGAGATCTTTGAAAAAGGGTGCAAACATACATACACATACATATACATGTGTTTTTTTAGCGTCTCAAAAAAAAAAAAAGGAAACAACATAAATGTGTATTGATTTAAATGATAGTATACCCATACAAAGGAATATTTTTAAAAAGTATTAAAATGATTATATTAGTTGACTTGAATTTAAATGTTCTAAAATTTTTATGGAGATTGTGATGGACTGAATTGTGGCTCCCCAAAATTCATGTTGAAGCCCTAGCCCCCAAAGTGTCTATATTTGGAAACAGGGCCTTTAAGGGGGTAATTAAGGTTAAGTGAGGTAATTAAGGTGTGGTATTTTATTATAGCAGCCTAAGCAAACTAATACAGGGGGGAAGCAGTTAGCATAACTTATGAACTCATCCTATATAATAAAAGCCTAATATGCAAATGGACCAAACAGCAGAATGACTGGTTGGTGGGGGGCAGAGCCTGCAAGCAGGTGGCACCAGGCCAGCCAAGGTGGGTGCCAGCAGGCAGAGAGAGGGGATGGTCATCGGGGGGCGGTGGCGACCTGTGGCAGCAGAGGGGCGATGGGGAGTGGGCCCAGCTGCTCACTGGCTGGTGCCATCCCCTGATTGACCCACTAGTCACCCCCGCAGAGGGAGGCCACCAGCTGTGATAATGGTGGAGTGATGGGGGCAGGGCTGGCCGCTCACCGACCAGCACCATCCCTCAATCAGCCCTCCAGTCACCTCCTGCAAAAGGTGGCCACTAGTGGCGGCGGGGTGATGGGGGGTGGGGCTGGAGCTGCCCCCTGTGGTCAGTGCACTCCCACAGGGATGTCCATGGGGAGCAGGCCTAAGCTGTCAGTTGGACATCCTTTAAGGGCTCCCAGACTGCAAGAGGGCACAGGCTGGGCTGAGGGACCCCCCTGAGTGCACCAGGTCTCTAGTTTATATATAATTTTCAGTTATGTTTTTACATTAAAAAATGTCTAAAGGGATGTTTACCAACTATACCAACAGTGGTCATCTCTCTCTGGTAGATTTTCAGTGACATTTAACCTTCTCATGTATTCTATTCTATATTATTTAACGTTCTATAGTAAACATGTATTATCTAATATATAAAAACCCAGGGTCCATAACAACTGACCGAAGGCTCGACCGAACACCGGAACTCAGTCCTGCAGTCAGTGCTGGGTTGCTGTGGTGACCCAGCACTGACTGCTGAGGAGGCTGCGGATCAGGCCTGGAAAGAAGCCCGAAGAGAGAGGCAGGGTCTGATCCACAGCCTCCATGGCAGCTGTTGATCAGCCCTTGCCTCTCTCTTTTTCTCCAGGCTTCACTAGTAGCCACGCCTCTGTTTCTCTTCAGGCCTCCGCAGGGGCTGCTGATTAGGCCCAGAGATGGCCCCGAAGATGCTGACTGGCATAGAAACCAATCAATCAGAACCAAATTGGCCAGCAGGGAAGGGCAGTTAGGGGCAATCAGGCAGGCAGAGGCAGTTATGGGCGATCAGATAGGCAGGCAGAGAGGTTAGGGGCAATCAGGCAGGCAGAGGGTTTAGGGGTGATCAGGCAGGCAGGCAGGTGAGTGGTTAGGAGCCAGCAGTCCCAGATTGCAAGAAGGATGTCCGACTGTGGGATCAGGCCTAAACCAGCGGTTAGACATCCCCCAAGGGATCTCTGATTGGAGAGGGTGCAGGCTGGGCTGCGGGAACCCCTCTTCCATGCATGAATTTCATGCACCAGGCCACTAGTCTATAATAATAAAAGTGTAATATGCTAATTAGACCGGACATCCTTCCGGATAACCTTCCAGATGAAGCTGTGGCAGCAGGGGCCAAGCAGAGGCAGCCACTGCAGCGGCAGGGGCTGAACTCCTGGCATGAATTTCATGCATCGGGCCTCTAGTCCTATATAATAAAAGCCTAGTATGCAAATCGACCAAATGGCAGAACAACCGACAGGACGACTAGTCGCTATGATGTGCACTGACCACCAGGGGGCAGATACTCAACGCAGGAGCTGCCCCCAACCCACAGGCTCCAGGCCAGCCAAGGTGGGTGCCAGCGGAGGCCCCCCAATCGCCCTGTCTGTCATCCCACAGAAGGAGGCGATCAGCTGTGATGACAGGGGCAGGGCCGGCAAATGAGTGGTGCCAGGCCGGCCAAGGCGGGTGCCAGCAGGGGTCCCCCGATCGCCCCACTGGTCACTCCACTGATTGGCCCTGATCACCAGCCAGGCCTAGGGACCCTACCCATGCGCTGATTTCGTGCACTGGGCCTCTAGTCTTTTATATAAAAAAAACAAATTTTGCACTTTGGGGAGAAGGAGTACATTTTGAAGCTCATCTCAGCATAACTCCATTTTACTTAATTTTCTGTCTTGTCATCTCCCAGCCTCTTATATGATTATAGGGCATGTGATTGTCCCCTTTCAAGTAATGATTTCACTCATAAGTCAAGTGCACCCTTAGATGAATAATCTTAGATGTTATGATAACTGGATCCTGATAAAAGAATGGTTGGAGACTTAGGAGACAGGACTAATACCACATGTAATATATTAGTTCTCATTTTGAATGTGAACTTGAAGAGGTTGAAAACTGCTCAGTAATTAGATGGGTGACCATCTGCTTCAATCACTCTGCTCCTCAAAATAATGCTGACCTATTCTAGGTGGTTTCCTCTTATTGACAGTTTTGATTGAGATGTTATTGGTATGGAAAAATTTTCAAAGGCAGAGATCCAGAGATAATTTCTTTTTAGTTATACTTAAATACAGCCTCACTTAAAGTAAGGCAGGTTATTTTTCAGTCCGTATATAGAGGAGGCTTGTTTTCATGAGTGTGTCAGTAAGAATTCTGCCTATTCAAAGGAAATATTTCCATTATAATTGGTGTTGGCCTAATTATACCATCCTGACATTAATATGTAATTTATAAATATAAACTCCTTATAATTCATCACATTTATTTTATAGTAGGCCAGTGATGCATTTATGGGCAGTATTGACAAAGAAATAAATGTGTAACCCAGATGTCAGTTGGGGCTTCTGTTCCCTGAAGATTTAGGTGAATTTGGTTCAAATCCTCAATATCCCAGTTTTTATGCATACGGAATTACCCACAGAATTTTTGTGACTTCCCACACTTATCTCCTAATGGTCCCTCCTACTCATTATCAACCCTGACATATCCATAATATTATAATCCAACTTACACCACCCAATATGAAAGCTACCACCATTTCACTTATCTTTTCTATGAAAAAAGTCCAATCAGTTATGATTTTGTGGACTTAGTGCCATTACTGAAGACTTGAAGGGGTAAAAGGCGCAATCACATCCTACAGTCCTCCACCGGTTTGCTTGCCTCATTCGGCAGGCGCTGCCACCTTCCTATGCCTGTGCCTCTGACAAAAGACCCTTCTCCTGATTTGTAAACCCCTGAAAAGTAGAGTCTAGTTCTGTCAGTTTGACTCCTTTTATGGGATATTCTTTCCAGGTTATTTTGCCTACCTCTGACCCCTGAAGAATTCATATTTTCTCACTTCACTACATTGGTCCAGGGGACTGTAAAGTTACTGACACTCATGCCACAAATCAGTGGCAGAGGTCGACAAACAGATGTTTATTAGGCACCCTCCAACTACCCAAAATTGTGATAAGTACCAAGGATACAAAGATATAATGAGAGAAATATTTTTAAAGCCTTTTCCATTTGAAAACACACACACACACACACACACAACGAATTACAGAACCTTACAACTAGAAAAGCTCTTAGAGGTCATCTGTTTGAATTCTTCATCATTATACAGATGAGAAAACTAAACAATAAGATTGTACAACTGATCGATGGCAGAACTGGAACTGGTACCCGTGTCTTCAGTTCCTTTGTCTAGTTCTTTTTTCTGGACGATTCTGGAATATGGAGGAAGTTTATCAAGTGAGGATGTATGTGAGATGCGATGGAGGAACACCAAGGGGGGAAATGTGAGAGGTGTACAAGGAAGGAAAGAATGAAACGAGCAGGGCCTTGTGGCGAGAAAAAGTGAAAGAGGATATGCCAAGCCACAAGGCAGAGGTGGCTTGTTCAGGTAGTAGTTCCACCGTGAACCGAGGTGTGTGGCGGAGAAAATGAGCATAGGTGTATGCACTAGCAGGTGGAAGAAAGAGATCAAAATGTAAAACCAGTACTTCGTGAAGCTTGATAATGTTTCATCTTGGGGTTTTTTGTTTGTTTGTTTGTTGTTTTCAAACTGATTGCCCCAAATTTCCTCTGAAGTCACTTTTCTTAATATGGGCTATGAGAGTGGGAGTTGGTAAATTTTTGAGAAATTGGGCCATCTTCATGGGAGTCCCAAGGGTTGACAAAATGAACTGAATGCTGTGAAAGAAAAGAAACACTATTCTTTTTCTCAAGGATGTGTAGGAAACATTGGAGTAGACTGAAGAGCTCTATATAGTAACACTGAGTATGAGTGTTAACCAAAGGACCCTAACCAAAGACACATGATTTCTATGGTCCAAAAGCTACCCAACACCTGACAGCCTGGAAGTGCTGATAGTGAGAGGATGGCAATACCACTGAAGATGTTTGCTTGTTCCCGCATTCATTCAACATGGAAGCACCCAATTATACTGAGAAATACTTTTCCTTTGCCTCTCTGTTGTATAGTCTTTTCATTCTCAATCTGTATACAATTTAACCTTACACTTGGATTGGCAAACTGGGCCAGTTATAACCATATTTTTAAAGGTTTATTGCTTTTAAGGGATAGAAACCACACTGCTAGAATAGAACATGAACGTTTCAGAAAGAGGACAATGTAGAGCAATGCCAGGCAGAAACTAGACCTGGGAAAGCAGTGAGGTGTCATTTAAGTCTGCATGTCCCTTTTTTTTCTGGGTTTGAACCCCTCTTCCCAAAATTAAATGGTATTATCAACACACGGCCCAGTATGGTGGCTCCAGCATAATTCTACATGATCCTTCTTATAATTCATATACATATGGTCATATTATTATTTTTAAAATCTTTACTGTTGAAAGTATTACATATGTCCCCCTTTTTGCTCCATTGATCCTGTCTAGTCTGCCTCTGCCCCCCACCCCAGGCCTTCACCACACTATTATCTATGTCCATGGGTTATGCATGTATGCATAGAAGTTCTTTGGTTGATCTCTTCCCACCCACCACCCACCCCCAACCTCCCTCTGAGATTCAACAGTCTGTTCCATGCTTCTATGTCTTTGGATCTATTTTGTTCATAAGTTTATTTTGTTCATTAGATTCCACAGATGAGTGAGAGCGTGTGATACTTGTCTTTCTTGACTGGCTTATTTTGCTTTATTAATTTAGTTCTTGTATCTCATAGACCAAATTCCTGAGAGGAAATCTGGCGCATTGTGCTCAGCTTACATCTGGGTTCCCTTCGGAAAGGTGTCCACTGTTGATCAACTCAGTTGTGACTAAGAGGATGGGAGGAGTGAGGAAAGCCCCTTTCTCCATCAAAGGAATATGCTTTGCTGATTCTATGGAAAGTCCATATGCTTGGCTCTGTGATCTAAATTCTTTTTTCAAGTTCATAGTTTTCAAGAACAAATAAATCACACTTTCCAACTCATTAAGCATTTCTCAGTGGTCTTTTGGTCTGTGATTCAGGTTTTCTTAGTGAGCACTCAAGAAATTTAGAATTAGGATTTGGGATCTCATCAGAGAGGGTGAGAAAAGGTTAAAAGCATGGAAAATGTTGCCTTTTATTTGTCTCCTTAAGCTGTAAATGTCAATAGCCACACTGCAGTATAGTTTTCGTTATGTTCCTGATTCTCTCACAGGGCCTAAATTTAAAAGAAAATCAAAGTAGGTTTCTAAAGAAATATACACTGAGTGGCCCAATTATTATGATCTCTGAACGCATAATAATCGGGCCACTCAGTATATATATATATGAATTTGTGCATGGGTGGGGTCCGGCCAGCCTGGCCAGGTGGAGGCGACATGGGTAGTTGGCCGGCCTGCCTGCTGGTCGAACTCCTGGTCAAGGGGGACAATTTGCATATTAGCCTTTTATTATATAGGATATACACTGAGTGGCCAGATTATTATGCGTTCAGAGATCATAATAATCTGGCCCTCAGTGTATATTTGATATAGTGGGACACCATACCTCTAAAAATAAAAGCCAATTTGAGAGATTAAACAAAATTGGGCTGTAGTGCAAGGATATGCTGACTGGGCAGAAGGGTTGGGATTTTTCTTTTCTTGCCTATAGATTTTGGTAGGGGGTATAATCATACAATTCCATTTGCTCCATTGTAGAGATCTGAGGCCCTAATGCACAGCATAGTTCATACCTCCTAGCAATGTCTGCAGGATTTGGTGGGTCATAATGATGTGTTTATTGATTACATTCTGAGAAATCGATTCAAAATCCACCCAGACCTTTATTCCAGGTTGCTTTCTGTGCATGCGATGGCAGGTGGCCATTCACCACTGTGGCTAAAACAGCACCACAGGGTGCCCCAGTACAGCCCTGGTGAGAGGACCTTCAGGGAACTCAGCTTGGTTTCCTTCATTGCCTCCATGTGGCCTCTGAGTGGGAGCCTCACAGTTCTTTCTCATTCTGGGGCAGCGGGACAACTATGGCAGCTCTCTGTTAATTTTGGCTTCCCTTGGCCACTAGATTGAATCAGTGCTTCCCCATTCCATTAATACAACTGCTTTCCTCAGATGCTGAGCAGCTATCATTGTCTGAAGATGTTCCATGAAAGATACTAGTAAGCAGGGGCTAGAAATCCTTTGTTTCCTTTGTTCATGTTCATCAGACTTGTTCATTGAAAACAAACACCCTCCTAGAACGGGGGAGCACAGGAAAATATTGGGTTAAGGAGGGAGCCAGAGAGGATGGAGGAGTGGAGGAGTGGGCTTGGTCAGAAGCCCTCCGATGAGGCTACATTCTTATGGGCACCTGGCTCCTTGAGCATGCTGCTATTGAAATGGTTAATAAAATGCTTTGGATCAAATAGTTTTTTAAAAAAAATATTTTTATTGATTTCAGAGAGGAAGGGAGAGGGAGAGATAGAAACATCAATGATGAGAGAGAATCATGAATTGGCTGCCTCTTGCACGCCCCATCCTGGGGATCAAGCCCACGACCCAGGCATATGCCCTGACCAGGAATTGAATCATGACCTCCTGGTTCATAGGTTGACATTCAATCACTGAGCCACGCCAGCCAGGCTCAAATAGATTTTTTTAAGTGAACATAGGCTATAGGTCTTAAGGCTGCTAGAGAGACTTTAACCCACATGCCAAAATGAAAAAGAAAAAAAAAATGATCAGAGCTGTCTGGCAAGTTTCTGATGTGTCTTTACTATCATGTTTGACCTGCTAAGATTTTTCTGGTATCATCGTGGAGTCTCTATGTTTACAGAATGGGGTAGAAGGAGCATGAGCGCATGATAAAAGGGAACCATGTCATTCTATCTATTAAAAATGATGTAATTCTCCTGCACATTCCCTCAATCTTCTCCCTTCGTCTGGGAATGAAGCACAGCAAGAGGAGAAAAATGGTACTAATGTCAATAAAATGGGCTCAGGTGGAGATGGTTGGAGATGCTGAGTCAATTATGGGCAGCACAGAGGTCCAATCTCCTGAACTACAGAGGACTGGTAGGTCTGTGACTTTGGGAATTTGATAGGCAAAATCTAATATAGGCGTACCTCGGAGGTAGTGTGGGTTTGCTTCCAGACCACTGCAATGAAGCAAGTATTGAAATAAAGCGAGTCATAATTGTTTTGCTGATGGAGAGTCTCGCCTTCAATTTGTTCTTTAAAAAATGCATCTATGAAGCACAACCAAGTGAAGTGCAATAAATGAGGTATGCCTGTAGTGAACATGATTGGATTTCTATTCCATTTTTTCCGGTTGTAACTAATCTAGATTTTGAATTTTCATAGCAAAAGTAATATTCTCAATACTCAAGTCTTGAATGCTTTTATCCCACTCAAAAGAAATAGATTAGGCTTTCCTGATGATTCTGTCATAATATATGGGAATCCTTCGTGTAAGGTGATCAACACACCTTTTGCACTAAAATAAATTACCATTCGTATGAATCCCGTACAGTGGGAATAAGGAACAGCTGACAAATGCAAGGTGGTGTGCGCAAGGAAACTATGAGGAATTATTTGTTTCTGTTGTCAAAAGCAAGCTTTTCTGGACTCATTTTTCTTTTATTGAAATATAGCAAAATATAAAGTTTTTGGGGAAAGACTGCTATCTTAAAAATAGGAGAATATTTAAGTTCCATTATCTTAGCAGTGATGAGTGGGGACTGGGTACATGACTGCCAGTTTTGTATCTTCAAGAACAAACTGTCAATCTAAACTGTGGAAGACAAAATTGTCAGTTATGTCTCTGGATGAATGAAATTATTGATTGTGTCTCAGGAAAGTGAAAGTCCTTGGAAGTGATAAAATTGTCAGATGCATATTTTCAAGACAGAATCATTGGCCATGTCAGTTAAATAACAGGTTACTATTATTTTACTGCTGAACTGTGAAATTGACCATTTTTATCTCCTTTGCCATTTGAATTGACAGAGTGAACTCCACCCAAATTGTCATGTGCATTGGTACTTAGCACGGGCAGATGTACCACATGTGCTTTTGTGTTATGACTGGAAAGGTAGATACATATGGGCAACCAACCAGACAGTATACGGTAAAATGTTGCTTGTGTTAATGGAGAAAGAGCCATTGTGGGTTCCTTGAATGGGTGCTTCAATTCAAAATGAAAGGCAGTTAGGTCAGAGGGAGGTGGGACAAAAGCTTGGGAAGTGGGTCAGTCATTACTAGAGCACTGTATTTAATAACATATCTGGTGACAGGTTTGTGCTAAGTCAATAATTCCCTTCTGAGTCATGGCATTTGACTCTGGAGAGAGAGAGAGAGACTATATACATTGACTCCCACTCAATTGGCAAGAGGTGTTTCTGACAGAGGAAGTTAGCCTTGAAAGTAAGGGGCAAATAGATTAGACTAGAGCCGTGGTCGGCAAACTGCGCCTCGTGAGCCACATGCGGCTCTTTGGTCCCTTGAGTGTGGCTCTTCCACAAAATATCACGGCCTGGGCGAGTCTATTTTGAACAAGTGGCGTTAGAAGTTTAAGTTTAAAAAATTTGGCTCTCAAAAGAAATTTCAATCGTTGTACTGTTGATATTTGGCTCTGTTGACTAATGAGTTTGCCGACCACTGGACTAGAGTATCTTGTGTTCAAATACATAATGAAAGTTTTCAAATTCATATTTGAGAAATTAGTCTGAATAACACTGCCAAAATGAGGTAGATTCTCCATTACTGGAAGGATTTGAGTTCCATTTCCATTTATTAACATGCTAAAAGGGGGTGCATTTTATCTTTTTAAAAATACTTTTATTGATTTCAGAGAGGAAGGAGGAAAGAGAGAGAGAATGAGAGAGAGAAACATCAATGATGAGAGAGAACCATTGATCAGCTGCCTCCTGTACGCCCCACCACTGGGGATCGAGCCCACAACCTGGGCATGTGCCCTGACTGGGAATCAAACGAACCGTGATCCCCTGGTTCATAGGTCAGTGCTCAACTACTGAGCCATGCCGGCGCTCAACCACTGAGCCACGCTAGCCGGGCAACAGTGGGTACATTTATTTTTCAGACCAAGATGGTAAGCTTCAACTTCCCAGGAATCTCTGGGTTATCCCCAGAAATCAGTTGTCTGTTTTATTTTGATTCTGTGGGTTTGTGATTGAATTGTGGAAGGCAGGTTCAGCTTTGAGTCTAAATGAAGGAAGTTGGAAATGTTGAGCTTCAGGACACCCAGTTTATTCTTTAGCCAGACTAACCTGGATGCCTGTCTTGTGATACACTTTGGCTCATGATTTTCCAGTGTCTTCCCATTGCCTACAAAATACAGCAACTATGCCCTAGACTAGACTCCAAGTTCTGTATGTTCCAAGTTCTGCTCTAATTGGTACTTATTTTCTGAACCGCCATTCTGTTGTAATCTAACCTTAACTCTAACTCTAATCCTGACCTTGACTCTTCCTATTCGAGTTTTTTGGGACCTAGAATAAATATATCTTTAGTGATGTCTAATGTACCTACAGAGCACTCTTATGCTGGGAGCCAATTCCAGCATGTCATAATTACAAGAGTTTTATCAAAAGGTTGATGAAACTTGGGGGCTCAACAAGGGCTGAGTCACATATGTGGCTGTTGAAGTGGCTAAAGGGCACTTTCCCCAAACCTGAATAGGATGATTGTTTACTGCTAGACAGCTCAGGGCATCTTAATCTACATGTTATTGCCTCCTGTTGGCCAAACACCTGAACAGCTGTAGGCTATTCCCCAATCTGACAATGCTTCTGTAAACCCTACCCTTTGAAGTGTATTATCTCCACCTTGCCTTAGGACAAACTGTATTAATAAAAAGCAAGGGTCTGCCCTAACTGGTTTGGCTCAGTGGATAGAGCATCAGCCTGCGGACTGAAAGGTCCCAGGTTCGATTCCCGTCAAGGGCATGTACCTTCGTTGTGGGCACATCCCCAGTTAGGAGGTGTGCAAGAGGCAGCTGATTGATGTTTCTCTCCCATCAATGTTTCTAACTCTCTATCCTTCTCCCTTCCTCTCTGTAAAAACTCAATAAAATATATATATATATATATATATATATATATAAAAAAAAAAAAAAGCAAGGGTCCTGAGACAGGAAGAACTAAGAACTGGAACTTTAGCTCCTTTAGCTGAAGCTCCTCTGACCCCCAATGCCTTTCAAAATTATCTTTCGTCTCTGGACTCTTATTTAATCTACACACAGCCTTTCTCCAGATTGCCGAACCCTTTGTAATGCTGGCACAAGAACCCCAGCACTCTTACTCCTTTGTACTTTGAGTAGTTACTGTCACTTTGTACTACTAAATTGATACTAGTATACAGTGTATTTAAATAATATTTTAAAGGATAACTATGTGTACTATTATCTGATGTTAGGGGTATAAAGATGAACAAGTCATGAACCTATCTTCTTGACCATTGTAGTTCATCAAGAGACTCAGAAAGAAACAGGTGATTGTAACGGGGGACAAAAAGTATTATGAGGGGGAAGCACAGGGCATAATGAGAGCAGACAGTAAGAACATTTTAACCAGATTTAGGGCTCAAAAGGAGATCTCTAACCTGTGGATGTGACATGTAGGCTGAGACCCAAAGAAAGGGGGAATCTTAGTTCCTGTAGGAGAGTTGTGGCAGGGTCCATTACTGCACTAGCAAACTGAGTTAGTGCTTCCTATATCTCTTCCATTATGCTTATTCTAATCAGGTGGACTCTACTATGTGAGATGGGGATGGTGAGAGATGAGGGGTGTGCATATCATGAAGGGCGTTGTAGGCTATCCCAAAGTGTTTGAACATTGTCTTATAAGGAGCCATTGAAGAGAGGGAGATAAAGGGAGGGACAAGGTCAAATTTGCCTTTCAGAAACATCACTCTGGCTTCAGTGAAAAAAAAAGATTATAAATTAGATAACCAAATAGTGTGGTTTGCCTGTTGCAGTACTATCCATTTTAACATTTGTCTTATATTTTTCATTTTTTAAACAAATTAGGAACTCCTCTTTGTATTTCTAGCTTCTCCATGGATTCTTCTTGTAGTGTTTGAGGTATATGTCAATGAACAGAATTCTCATCTTAACATGTGGTTGAGTCTAAAAGGTACCTCCCTGTAAAGGACAACATGCAAGGCATTCATGATAAAATAGCCCAAACAGAAAACAAAGGACTTGAGTAATTGTGGGGGAAGTACCACATAAAACTGTTCTTCTACTGATATACCAGCCCCTTTGGCAGCCTGTGAGTTGCAGGAACCATCATAGTCATTGGGGAACAGGGACGATAAAGGTTAAATGTAGCAGAAATAATGAGCAGGAAAAAGAAGTTGGGTAATTTACTATAATGCAGAAAGAGAGAAGTCCACTCCAGTGGTTTTGTCATTTACTATATGTTATCTATCTTAACAATTTATTCAACTTTATTATTTGATGGCCTTTTATGGAACAATAAACCCTTTCAGGAGCTATGAGTTCAAAAATATTAAAAGCACATGTTCAATGAAAAATTAGGTACTGAATTACTATTTCTTGAGATAGTTGATGCTGATTGAGCAACAAAATGATCAAACAAAATATTACTAACCAAATGAAAACCACAAGTCAGAAATCTCTAAAAATAATTAATTTGAAAATTAGTACTTACAAGGAAACTGTATGACTACAACAATTTAATGTGTGTGAATGCAGAAAGTGAGTTTTATTATCATTCTATGGACAAGATTTTCATTATATCAAACTAGTGGCTCAGTGCATGAAATTCGTGCATGGGGGGTGGGGGTAGGTGTCCTTCAGCCTGGCTTGCACCCTCTCCAATCTGGGACCCCCTGGGGGATGTCCAACTGCCAGTTTAGGCCCTAAACCGGCAGTTGGACATCCCCCTCACAATCTGGGACTGCTGGCTCCTAACTGCTCACCTGCCTGCCTGCCTGATCACCCCTAACCACACTGTCTGCCAGCCTGCTCTCCCCCAACTGCCCCCTCCACTGGCTTTCTCACCCCCAACTTCCCCCCTTGACGGCCTGATCGCTTCCAACTGCCCCCCCTGCCGGCCTGCTTGCCCCCATCTGCTGCCCCTGCCAGCCTGATTGCCCCGAACTGCCCCCCCTGCTGGCCTGCTTGCCCCCAACTTCCCCCTCCACCATCCTGCTCGCCCCCAACTGGCCCCTTGCCAGCCTGCTCGCCCCCAACTGCCCCCCACCAGCCTGATCACCCCCTCTGCTGGCCTGCTCACCCCCAACTGCCCTCCCCTCCTGGCCTGCTTGCCCCCTCCTGCCCCCCTACCAGCATGCTTGCCCCCAATTGCCCCCCACTGCCAGCCTGCTCACCCCCTCTGCTGGCCTGCTCACCCCCAACTGCCCCCCCCCCCCCCGCCAGCCTGATCACCCCCAACTGCCCTCCCCTCCTGGCCTGATCACCCCTAACCACCTCTGCCTCAGCCCCGCCACCATGGCTTTGTCCAGAAGGATGTCTGGAAGGTCTCCAGGAAGGTCTCCTGGTCTAATTAGCATATTACCCTTTTATTAGTATAGACTAGTAGCCCTGCACATGAATTCATGCACCAGTAGCTCTCTGCAGGGCCTGACTGCTCCGGACCCGCTGCCCAGAGGATCTCTGCAGCCCAGAGGCTCATCTGCACCCTGGCCTGGCCAGAGGCCCATCCGCGGCTGGGCGCGGAATGCTTGCCTTGTCGCCATGGCAACAAGGCAAGCATTCTGCCAGGCAGCTCATGCTGCTCACTCTCAGCGGCTGCCCCCCTTCCCCCGGGAGACTCTGGTGGGGCTGAGAGGACTGGGTGCTGCCATCTTGTGGCTATAGGCACCACCATCTTTGTGATGGAGTGATGGTTAATTGGCATATTACCCTTTTATTAGTATAGATGACTGCTCTGTTCATCTTCAATTCTAAGTTTTCTAGGACACATGAAAATGAAGTGATAATCATTGGCTCCATTAGTAAAAGAGATATTCTCAGTAAATGATGTTGGTTTTGCATAAGTATTATCAAATGCTTCAAAGAGAAAAGCAGTTAATTCCAATTCCTTTTCTTAAACAATGTAATTCATACAATCAAAGGAAATTATTTGGTTTGGCATTATTGTGACTGTTGTTGCACATTTAGTTTAAAACAAAGTTTAACTTTGAACATAAAATTATTTTGTGGTAATATAAACACATTTTGGTAAAGAACAAATATGAGGTATAAACATTATATCATATTAAGAAACTTATGGAGCTGAAATGTACTTGCATTGATTGTGGTGCACAAATATTTTATAATTGCAGCTAAACAAGCTGTATTATTCTATCAATTAAATACATTTTTATATATTCACAGAGTAATATAAATTTTTATAATTCTGGTGATATTGAATATGCAAAACTACTTTTTCATGGCAGAACTTACATTTTTTCTCTTTGCTGCTCATCACCAATTAGATGTTTAGAAATGTCTGAGTCTTTGAAGGACTTTGAAAGACACTTTGTAAATCAACTTAATTTTTTTTCTGTAACTGCAATTTGTAACAACTTAATTTAAATATTTTGTAGACAATTTCTTTAACTTTTGATTACAATTTTGTTTTAAAATATTTTCTAGACAATTTCTTTAACTTTTGATTACATTTTGTCTAAAATAAATTGTGAATTTAAGTGCACATATTTAACAAATGAACCACCCAAGAATTAAGTTGTTACAAATTGCAGTTACAGAAAAAAAATTAAGAAAAAGGAAGATATTAAAATCCCTCTCTTCCCCACCCTCAGCCCCCAAAAACAAGAGAAGTGGAAATAATGAGGATTCAAGTGGTGTATAAATATTTCATGCTGAAGTTTAAAATTTTGCTTTGCAATATTTATATTTGTGGGAGGAATCTTTTAATGAAGCTTCTGTTTTTAATTGGACAAATTTCTATTCCATATGCCAGGATGGAAAGAAATGGAAAAAGCTTACAAATTTCCAGCATCTAAATTTAGTGAAAGATTTAAAAGGATCATAGAGGCAAGTTTTTGACAAATTTATTTTGTAAAAATATGTATCAAAGAAAACACTCAAAAGAGTGGCAAAAATGTATCTGTGAAAATATTTGAGCTGAAATACCTCTAATTTTACTATGCAAAATATGATTTTGCCTTAGGCTTATCAGGAACCATAATTGGTACTTTAGTAGTAAAAAATACTATGGGCTGCAGGGAAGAGTCAATTCAAGTTATAAAAACTTCATAATATACAACTTTAAAGATTTCAGATAATTTTATGGAAACATTAATTATTCAGGAGAATAATATTCATAGTATTAAAATAGATACAGCTGAGAAAGTGAATATAACACATAAATATGTATGAAGAATAATTATTCTAATAATGTGATTTTTAGTTTCAGATAATTCATGTGAAGAAGTGACTTTTTACTTTTAATATATACATGAATATATGTTATTTTTTAGAAAGAATTTTATTTAATGTGTTAAAAAATAACATAAAATTTACCACTTTAACTATATTTAATTCAGTGGCATTAGTTACATTAAAAATGTAATATAATCATAGCCACTATCTGTATACAAAACATTTTATTAGCTGAAAGGGAAACTCTGTGTCCAAAGCAATAGCTCCCTACTCCCTTGGTCCCAGCCCCTAGTAACCTGTCACCTACTTTCTATGTTTATGAATTTGTCTGTTCTGTTATTTTATACTAGAGGCCCGGTGCACAAAATTTGTGCACGGAGGGGGGTTGTCCCTCAGCCCAGCCTGTACCCTCTCCAATCTGGGACTCCTGGAGGGATGTCCAACTGCCCGTTTAGGCCCGATCCTGGTGGGATCAGGCCTAAACAGGCAGTCGGACATCCCTCTCACAATCCAGGACTGCTGGCTCCCAACTGCTTGCCTGCCTGCCTTCCTGATTGCCCCTAACTGCTTCTGCCTGCCAGCCTGATCACCTCCTAACCATTCTGCTGCCAGCCTGTTTGCCCCCAACTTCCCTCCTCTGCCGGCCTGGTCACCCCTAACTGCCCTCTCCTGCAGGGTTGATCACCTCCAACTGCCCTCCCTTGCAGGCCTGGTGCCTCCCAACTGCCCTCTCCTGCTGGCCATCTTGTGGTGGCCATCTTGTGTCCACATGGGGGCAAGGTCTTTGACCACATGGGGGCAGCTATAATGTGTGTTGCAGTAATGATCAATCTACACATTACTCTTTTATTAGATAGGATAGAGGCCTGGTACAGGGGTAGGGGCCAGCTGGTTTGCCCTGAAGGGTGTCCCGGATCAGGTGGGGGTTCCCTTGGGGCGTGGGGCGGCCTGAGCGAGGGGCCTGTGGTGGTTTGCAGGCCGGCCACGCCCCCTGGCAACCCAAGCGGAGGCCTGGTATCTGGAATTTATTTTCCTTCTACAACTGAAACTTTGTAGCCTGGAGCGGAGCCAAGCCTGGGGCTCCCTCCGAGGCCGGCAGCCATTTCTGTTGGGGTTATAATTGAAACTTTGTTGCCTTAAGCGGAGGCCTGGGCCCGGACAAGGTATGCGGAAAGCTTTGCTTCCCCTGTTGCTGCTGGCAACCCTGGCCTGCTCTCTCAAGCTCCATTCTGCCGCCATTTGTTTGAATTTGTTTACCTTCTATAATTGAAACTTTGTAGCTTGAGTGGAGGCTTAGGCCTAGCAAGGGCAGGCGGAAAGCTTGGCTTCCTCTGTTACCTAGGAAACCTTGCTCTCTGTGGCTGTAGCCATCTTGGTTTGGGTTAATTTGCATGCTCACTCTGATTGGATGGTGGGCGTGGCTTGTGGGCATGGCTTGTGGGTGTGTCGGAAGTATGGTCAATTTGCATATTTGTCTATTATTAGGTAGGATAAGTGGAAACCCTACAATATTTGTTCTTTTGTGTCTGGCTACTTTCACTTAGCATAATGTTTTAGAGGTTCATACTCCTTGTCACATGTATCAGAACTTCATTCCTTTCTATGGCTGAAGAATATTCCATTGAATGTATATCCCACATTTGTTAATCCATTCATTTGTTGATGGACAACTTTTGGCTATTTTAAGTAATGTCAAAACAAATTTTGATGCATAAGTATTTTCTTTCTTTTTTTTATTATTATCTTAAGTTTTACATATGTCTCCTTTTTTCCCAATTGACCCCGCCCCCACAAACCAATCCCACTCCGGGCAAGCCCCCACTGCCCCAGTGTCTGTGTCCATTGGTTATGCTAATATGCATACATACAAGTCCTTTGGTGGTGCATGAGTATTTTCTTTAAAAATATATTTTTATTGATTTCAGAGAGGAAGGGAGAGGGAGAGAGAGATAGAAACATCCATGATGA
Source organism: Ia io (assembly GCA_025583905.1). NCBI lineage: Eukaryota > Metazoa > Chordata > Mammalia > Chiroptera > Vespertilionidae > Ia > Ia io. The sequence continues at coordinate 74,817,420 of JAJQQW010000002.1, read as the reverse complement.
GAATCATTGATTGGCTCTCTCCTGCATACCTTCCCCCATTGGGGATTGAGCCTGCAACCTGGGCATGTGCCCTGATTGGGATTCAAACTGTGATTTCCTGGTTCATAGGTCAACAACACTCAACCACTGAGCCACGCCGGCTGGCTGTGCATGAGTATTTGTTTTTTAATTTCTTTCTTTTTTCTTTTTTTTTTTTACTATTATTATGGCCATATTAGTAGGTATGAAGTAAGATCTCATGGCAATTTTGAGGAGTTTTATTTATTAAAAAACAGTTCTTGAATAGAACTATTTTATCAGTTTACCAATACATTGAAATCAACTTGTCAATCAAATAAATATTTCAAGATGTTGTATATCAAATATGGGAGGGGCAAGAAATAAAAATAGGGAGACTGAATGGCAATTGTAGTCCAGGCAGTCGCTGATGCTGTCCTGGACCGGGGAAGTGGCAATGTAAGGGAAATGAAGAGATTTAGGAAGATATTTAGCAGGTAAAGTGAGTGGATTTAAAGAATGACTGATAAGGGGGCTAGGAAAAGAAGAGTTAGGCTTGGTACTCAAATTTTGGACTTGAGTAACAGGGTGGGTAGAGGAGCCACTTTCTAAGATATAAACCATAGGGGGCAAAAGAGCAGGTGTTGAGGTGAAAGTGGATACAGATGATAAGCTGGACATGTTGAATGTGGGATGTGGATGGAGCATCCGAAGGGTGCTGCTTATCCAGCAAGCAGGGGGAGCTATGGGCTTGAAGCTCAGGAGAGACCTGGGCTGGTCATGGAATGTTTGCAACTCTCTCCCTCGCCCCTCCCCCCCCACCACCTACTCCAGTGTTCTTAGTTCTATAACAAGATGGTAAGCTCCTTGAGGGCATTTCAAATATTTCCTTATATCTCTGTGGTATTTTTAGCCACACAGCAAATTTTAATTGAGCATCTTTCATGCTTGAAGCATTATAATAGATTTAAGACAAATTAAAGATGAATACAGTATAGTCTTTGTCCTCAGATAATTTACATTCTACTAAGGACAAGTAAATTTTAAATATATTAGTAAATCCAAAGATTAAGTGAGGTGCCTTGAGGCATGGAGAAATGTATCATTCATTCTGACTAAGGAGGTCTTAGAATGAATGATACACTTAAAAGGACATCAGGATTTCTTTGTTGATCAATGATCTAATCATTGTAGCTACATAATTTGTAGGGCCCAGTGTAACATGAAAATCTGAGGCCCTTTGTTCAAAAAGCAGGAAAACATTGCCCATTTAGTTAATCTTCACCCAAGGATATTTTTCCCATTGATTTCCAAAGAGAGTGGAAAGGAGGGAGTAGGAGGGGGGGCAGGGAGAGAGAGAGAGAGAGAGAGAGAGAGAGAGACAGAGACATCCACATAAGAGAGACATCACATCAGGAATAGAATGTGAGACCCTTCAGTCCTCCAGTCTGCAACCCAACTGCTGTAACCACTGAGCAAACCAGCCAGGGCAATATTTCCCACTTAAATGTACATATAAACTTCCATGACTTGGCAAGTTGTGTGCTATTTGCTGCTTAATGTTGGTCTCGGTTAAGAAAAACTAAAATCTTGAATTATTAGCATGAATTTTACCATTTACCTTTACATTGTGTAAAGCTGGTTTAAAATGCAAATATCAGAACATCTAATATGCAGAATCACTGAAATTATACAATTTGAATTTTGCAGCTCAGCCCCTATCAGAGTGCTTAAAACTGGCCAGAGTATGTACACACAACAGAGGCAGAGAGGGTCCCCCGGGGCCCGGGATATTCCTGGGCAAGTGCAGGTCCTCACCGGGCCCCAGGGCCACGCCCTGCCCTGAAGGGCCCTTCCCCTTCCCACCAGCGGCCAGACCTCCTGTGCTGTGTGGTGGCTGGGGCTGGGCTGGGAAGTTAAGCCGAGAGCTCCCCTTTCCTAAGGACCTGCACCCCTAAGGAACTGACACATGTAGGAGAACCCCCCAAGGATCTTGTGCCTTCGCACCTGAACAGGCTTGGTTCCTGGATCAGGGAAGAATGGGTGAGGCACTCTGCTGCTAAGATGCCGACCCTGGCCAGCGTTTCACATGACACCCATGGTGCTGCCAGTCTGGGGTGGGACCAGCCTCCTCCCTGTTCCTCCCAGAACTGCTGCCTGGCCTTTGTCTGACCCCATCCCTGTGCCACACCCTGCAGGGGATGGAGGGCAGGTGTGCTCACAAGGTGGGGCAGGGAGGAGGCTGGGCAGGGCCAGTGCACCCAGAATCCTCCTTTGGAGGTGGTAGGAGGCAGCCTGCAAGTTCCCAGCACATTTCCCGTGGTCCCATCAGACTTCATTTATACATACACACACCAAAGAAATATTTTAAGAATTTCAAGAAAGTGACAGCAACAGCATTAAATCCTAAGCAGGAGGCCCTCTGCCCTCTGTTGGGGCCTGCCTGGCTGTACTGGTCGCACGCCCGGGAAACTGGGCCTAGATGTAATCAGCTCCTCAGAAGGAGGAAACTGGTTCTTGGTTTCTGGGTCTGTGCATTCCAGGCCTTTGACTCCATGCTGCCTTTTTCAAAGAAAGGAGAGTAGGATCTCCCTCCCCTTGGAGGGGAGCACACACATGTCCATTTGGGAAAAGTCCAGTTAAAATGGAAAGGTGTTACTCCAACCTGGAAAGGAATGCCCCTTCCTTGGTCATGTGTCCCGTCCAGTTACTGAGAGGAAAACTTGTTGGCAACATATGAGGTCGCATGAGAACGCCCCAGGAGAACCGAACCTGCATATGGAGCAGTCGTGTGTTCACATGTAGTCTCTTTTTGTTTTTCCTAGAGGGGAAAAATACAAACAAAATGTGAATGAATTCCGTCTAGATTAAGCCCTTTATTTGGTTCTGATTGGTCTTCGGTGGGGTGGAATGCAGGGCAGGGGAAGGAAGGCAAAGGCGGCTTTATTTGGCCTTGGAAAAGGGACTTAGAAAACAAGATTACTTGTACCATGTGGTGCACTTCCCATGGGTCACCTGGTATAATGCTACTCTGCAAGACAGCTGTCATTGTTCCTGTTTTTCCCATTGAGGATGGTAAGGCTCAGGAAGGTAAGTAACTTGTTCATGTTCAACTCCATCTGACTGGAAAGCTTGTGGCTTTCTTTTGAGGCTAGGTTTTTGTCCTCAGGCAGCAGACTAGTCTCTCTGCTGGGTCTCAAGGCCACAAGTGACACGTTTTTCAGAGGACCGAATCCGTCCCCAAAGAGGTGGCTTCTCCAACAACTTCTTACCAGCCCAGTCAGACTTGGACACGTTTTCTAACAGAGTAGCAAGTATGAGGTTTTGCTGAAAGTATGAGAGAAACGGAGAGGAGGAGGAGGGATTAGGAATAAATCCCTTTAACCACCGGGAAGATTTAATGTCCTGTCTTTGGGGGGCGGGGGGAGAGAGCCATTAGTCCTCTATCCTCCCCCCTCTCTCCCTCCCCTGTCCCCTCGTGAATTCTGTAGCCGTAATGGTCTATTGAGTCCTTGTATAGGGGTAGGAGAGAAGTAGGTGGAGTGTTTTTCTTGCTCAGCCCAGCTACTTTCCTGTCTCTGACTTTCTGATGGAGATGCTGGACACCCTGGATGGTGAGGTCAAGTTCTTTCATGACAGGACTGAGTCTCACTGAAACTGAGGGAGATGGACTTGGCCACTTCTGAGTCTCCGTCTTCTGAGAGTGTCATCGTTAAATACGTGAGAACATCTACCCCCAGGAAACGCTTCTCATGTCTTTCTTCCTCTCTCCTTCAGCCCCCCCCTCCCCCCCCCCCCCCCCCCCCCCCCCCCCCCCCCCCCCCCCCCCCCCCCCCCCCCCCCCCCCCCCCCCCCGCCCAGCTCTCTGACTCCATTTCCAGGACAGGTAGTGCTCTATTGAGTCATTCTTTCTGTTTCCAGATGGCTCACAGGAATAGTGACTCAGAAAAGCGGAACAGCCTCTTTTCTCTGAAAAAAAATCTCACGGTTGGATTTAGTGAGTGGCACCTGGGTGTCTTTCTGTCCTTGGTTGAGAGTGCCATTCTGTGCAGCCCTGGGGGTTTTCCCTCTGACACTCTCGGTATGAATTGTTACCATGCGAGCCAGCCGATGAGTCACTGCTGTTTAACACACCGAGCAGTGGGCGAGGCTCTGTGACATCAGCTGCTGGCGTGCGCTTGTGCTTGGAACCAGACACACGCCCACCTACACCCACACCGGTTTGCTTTTGTCATTCAGAGCCAGAAGCCCTGACTAGAGCAGGATCCCAGGTACTGTAACATCAGGTATGGTGTAATGTTTTCCACCGATGCTTTTCAGAGAGAGAAGTATGTGGCCCAATTGGGGGGTTGTCATGTGTCCGTGCTATATGTATACTCACCATCCTAAGCCGTGTTGTGAAATCTAAGGCCATTTTTGTCTTTCCCATTCACTCTCCCTCTCACTAACCCAGACCCCTTTGCCAGGGAACAAAGAAATAATGATCAGTGCATCTTAGCCATTTCCTTAATGGGGCCAGACACGGCCCACAGGACTCTGCTGACAGGCCTAGATCAGGCTAATAGACATATGGTCACCTGGGAGCTTTATTAACAATTGGACAGCTGGGCCAAAGGCTGAACTATGGGCCGCTGAGTGTTCTGATTGGCCAGCCAATGATCTCATTGCCCAGATAAAACAGAATTTCTCACATCTGCCTTACTTTCTGTCAGGATCTAGAGCCACTTATTAGCTCTGTGATCTTGAGAAAATGATCAATTCTGTATCTATTTTTTCAATGATAAAATGCAGATAATAACAGGACTTCCCTTACATAGTGGTCAGTGGAGATTGAAAGAGTTAATACATGTAAGGCACTTAGATCAATGTTTGGCCCATAGTAAAATTCTTTATAAATGTTAATGATTATTAATATCCTGACTAAGCCTCTAGCATGGAACTTCCTAAGCTGCAAATATAGAATTATATTTGCCTACCTGGGAGATGAAAGCATAGTATTTGGAAGGTTAGTAGTATGTACTATGACATGCAATAATATGACAGTGTCATCCCGATAAGCACCTGAGTACTCCTTCAATATGATGCTCTCTACCTGCAGTGATATTTAAAAGGAAGCTTAAAGGGGCCCGGATGGAGTAATATTTATCCTATTTCCAGCCCTTTCAGTGGTTCTTCCATAAAGCCTGGCATGTTGTAATTGCTCAATTAAATTGCCACCGAGGGCCACAATTTTGAATCTTTACTGTGAAAAGGCTACTTCTCTTGGCTGTGCAGAGCTGACTGCTCCATGGCACAGTAGAGGTTGATTTCAGGCACCAGTAGCTCCACAATTCCTGTCTGCTATCATGTAAGTGTTCCAAAGACACAGAGATTTTTTTTTTAACTATTGTATTTCCAGTGTCTAGGACAGTGCCTCACACATGGTCAATGATCAATAAATATTCACTGAAGGTATATAAAAGAAAAACATTGGAGGGGGCACAAAGGGACTGACCAAGTCTGTGGTTGCATAATATAAAATTTACCATTTTAACAATTTTTAGGTGTGTACTTCAGAGGCATTAAGTAAATTTGTACTGTTGTACAACCATCTCCACTATCCATCTCCAGGAAATTTTCAACTTCCCAAACTGAAAGTTGTACCCTTTAAGACTTAACTCCCTTTTACCCCTACTCCCAACCCTGACAACATCTATTGTTCTTTCTGTCTCTATGAATCTACTTGGGTACCTCATATAAGTGAAATCATACACTATTTGTTCTTTTGTGTCTGGCATATTTCACTTAGCACAACGTCATCAAGGTTCATCTCTGTTGTAGCATGTGTCACAATTTCATCCCTTTTTGTAGCTGAATAATATTCTATTCTCTCTCTCTCTCTCTCTCTCTCTCTCTCTCTCTCTCTATATATATATATATATATATATATATATATATATATATATATATGTACATATATACTAGAGGCCCGTTGCATGATATTCGTGCAAGAATAGGCCTTCCTTCCCCTGGCTTCACTCCCAGCCACCTGGGAGCCGGCAAGTCCTCGCTCCCGGCCGGAGCACCGCTCCTGTAGCTCCCTCCGCCTCCCCTCCCCCTCATAGCAGGCGTCTCGCCCCACCCGGCTGCTCCGTGCCTGCATATGCAAATTAACCTGCCATCTTTGTTGGGTTAATTTGCATACTCACTCCTGATTGGCTGTGGGCATAGTGGAGATACGGTCAATTTACATGTTTGTCTATTATTAGGTAAGATATATTCCACATTTTGTTTATCCATTTTTCTTAGTCAGTTTGATTACCATAGACTGGAAGACTAACTAGTGAACAGTTTTCTCATACTTCTTGACTCTGGGGAGTCAAAGATCAAGATGCCAGCAAATGGCCATCTTCTCATCTATCCTCATTTAGTGGAGTGCAGAGAGGGAGCGAACTCTCATATCTCTTCCTGTTAGGACACCAATTTCATTCATGAGGGTGCTAACCTCTTGACCTAATCATCTCCCATAGCCCCTCCTCCTAATATCACATTTGGAGATTCAGATTGTAGATGTGAATTGGGTAGGGGACACAAATATTCTACCTAGAATACCACTCATCTGTCAATAGACACCTGGGCTGCTTTCACCTATTGTGAATAATGTTGCTATGAGCATTGATATACATATATTTATCTGAGTTCCTGCTTTCAGTTATTTTGAGTATGTATCCAGAAGTGGAATTGCTGCATCATATGGTAATTCTATGTTTGAGGTGGGTTTTTTTTTTTTGAGGAACCACCATGCTGCTTTTCACCATGATTACACCATTTTACATCCCCCCCAGCAATGCACAGGAGTTCCAATTTCTCCACATCCTCTCCAGCATTTGTTGTTGCTATCCTGATGGGTATGAAGTGATATCTCATTGTGGTTTGATTTGCATTGCCATAATGAGTAGTGAGGTTGAGCATCTTTTCATGTACTTATTGGCCATTCATATACATTCTTTGCAAAAACGTCTCTTCAAGTCCTTTACCCATATTTTAATCAGTTTGTATGTTGTTGTGCTGTTGAGAGCAATCGTTGTTTTAAATTCTTTGTCTAATTTCTTTAAATTTTTTGTCTAAAGACTGTGCTTTTTTAGGGATGCTTCCTGCCAGCTTATTTTCTTCTTGTAGTGGGCCGTGCTTTCCTGTTTCTTTGCCTACTTTGTGATTTTTGTTGTTGAAAGTTGGCACTTGGAAAAACAGCCATCTCTTCCAGTCTTTGTAGACTGGCTCTGGGCTGGGCTCATTCTTCACCAATTAGCCAATTAGCTAAGTGTGCTCTGGGCCTTAGGGGCTGCCCGAGTTGAAAACTTAAGGTCTTTTCTGAGCACGAGGTTTTTTCTTGGCCTTGTGTGGCTTTTTCAATCTTCTCCACCCATGTACAAAACTGGTTTTGCATATTTACTTCACCAGAGCATCTCATCCCAGCTTCTTCTCAGGGCCTTGGTTGGCCTATTGTGCATCTTCACCAGTAACCTCTTGTGAAACCACTAGGTTTCTACTGGTTTTAGTCTTCGCAGCTTTTATGAGTAGCTTCCACTCATCCCCAGCTCTGTGTTAGGTGAAACACAGACAGATAGAGGTTCAGGACCCCAGATGGATTAGAATGTAGCAGATAAGGTCCCAGTGATTTATGGGAGGGAATTGGAAACTAGGATGCTACCTTCTCAAGACCAAGACACTACAAGGAGGTGGTGGGACAGGGACAAAAAAAAACACCACAAAATTTCCTACCATTTTGAATGTGGCTTTATCTTGACTGGGTGTGCTTTTGGTTGCCTGTAGAACTTGAACCTTTTTCCGTTGCTCCAATAACATTATTTTAGCGTGTGTGTGTGTGTGTGTGTGTGTGTGTGTGTGTGTGTGTGTGTAAGTGTTTAATGTTTCTGTGGTGAAGTGAAAACTTGGAGATTACTAGTCTGCCATTTTGTTGACATCACTCTTCAGTTTACATTTTATGACTTCTTTTTAGAATAGAAGTCTATTGATGGAAATTGATACTTTTCAAGTGCCTTCTCTACTGAAGTTACTCTTAGGCACTATCCCTGCTTACTGGATTTTGAAGCCATGAATACAACCAGAAACTGAAGGCAAAATAAACAGGCCACAGAGAGCCATATTTGAAGTTGGGGGAAAGCCCTCCTAACCCCTGGTTTGAGGATATTGTTGAGGCATTACTCACACAATCCCAAGGAAGAAGTTTTCCTCTTTACCTAATAAGGTTTAAAATACATAAATATTCTTTGAAGAGTAGATAAGACATTTATCATGCCCATTTGCCTCATGAGGAAACTGAAAATTGTTATGAGTTTTAACCAAGATTCTTCTTCCCACTCTACTGTGCTGCCCTTCCTGTCCTCCCTAAATATGAAAAATTCAGCTGTAGCTGAAAGCAGGATTTCTGTCTCGTTTGCATATGTATCCCATGCATGTAGAGTGATGCCTACCACATAATAGATGTTTAATAAATATTTGTGGAATGAATGAATACATGGGAGGAGCTAGTTTCCCACAGTATATGAAAGAAATATGAGGAATTTCTTATCTTTTTAAAACTTGGCTTAGTGAACTTTATAATGAAGTAGAACATACACACAGAAAAGCACCTGTCCTAAGCATACAGGTCAGTGATTTTCTACATGAACACATCCATATAACCAGCTCCCAAACACACAAACACTATGCCCCATCTTCTCTCTGAAGGGGAAAACTACCCTGACTTTCTAACTACGTGGATTTGTTTTGCCTGTTTTTGAACTTTCTATAGATTAAATAATGTAATATGTACTCTTTTCTGCCATTTTTTGTTTTTATTGCTCAACATTTTGTGACATTTATCCATGTTGTTGAGTGAAGTTATAGTTGAATTTTGACTTTTTTGAAACTTCAAAAACATCTAGCTTGAAATTAACCAATGCCAGGGGGAACCACAGATTTATAGACTAATAGTATTTGATAACCATCCTTTTTTTTAAAGCACATGGTGACACACTCTGTGCTAAGAAGTAATATTCATGAATGATCTTACTTTCCCCTCTCAAAAGTTTCCTGAGGTGCAGCTATCATTCTCCACACTTTCTTGATAGAAAAACTCAAATATAGAGAAGTTAACTAGCTGGCTAGTAAATACCAGGCTTGTAAGTAATGAAATTCTCAGTTGAAACCAGGCCTCACAGTCAACCACGCCTATGGTTTTGTTAACCGCTACTCTCATTTGCCATTCCCACACAGGACTTCTTTAAGAAACTGTTTTCAATGAATATGCATTTAGATAAAAGTAGTGGGGAAAGTGAGACTGTACTCATTTGGAGACAGCTGTGTGTTAGCATCCGCACTACTTGACAGGCCAGTTTCCCAGAGCCTCTTTGCTGACCCTTTTGGTCCTTTGCCCTCTGATCACCCGGCCAGTGAGTGTATCACAGATTTGGGCCTCAGGATCAAGTCAGGAAGGACTGTCTCCTTGAGGTCCTTTTCTTTAGGCCCCAACATTTATGGGTCACAGACCAGCTAGAGGTCGTTCCCACTCCAGCTGTTCTCAATTTCTGGGTGGGAGGTGGTGCCCTCGGTTGAATCAGCCCCAGTTGAGAACTGGATTCCTCTGTCAGGTGGTGAGCATGTGCAGAATGTTTCTCTAGGGGCAAACTCCCAGCCTGGGACTCACCGTGTTGACCTCCCAGCTGTTTTAATACACCATTCAGAATGATGCAAGATTCTCTCTTGGGCCCACTTGTACCTTTTCCATTTTTGTAGGCCTTCTACACTGCAGGCTCAGTTGACTCTTATAGCCCTCAGTGAGCTAGGACAGGCGTCCATTTGGCACCAGCAATGGCCTGTTCTTTGTGACACAGGACACACCCTAATTTTCCATTCTCCTTTAACCTTCAACTTTTTGTTTAAAAAAAATAAAAAGGCTTTGCCCGGCCTGCTTGGCTTGAACTCTGAATGCTGACCTATGAACCAGGAGGTCATGGTTCGATTCCCGATTGGGGCACATACCCAGGTTGCGGGCTCAAATCCCAGTGTGGGACATACAGGAGTAAGCTGATCAATGATTCTGTCATCATTGATGTTTCTATCTCTCTCTCCCTCCCGCTCTAAAATTGATAAAAAATATATATATATTAGAAGCCCGGTGCACGAAATTCATGCACGGAGGTGGGTTGTCCCTCAGCCCAGCCTGTACCCTCTCCAATCTGGGACTCCTGGAGGGATGTCCGACTGCCCATTTAGGCCTGAACCTGGTGGGATCGGGTCTAAACGGGCAGTCGGACATCCCTCTCACAATCCAGGACTGCTGGCTTCCAACAGCTTGCCTGCCTGCCTTCCTGATTGCCCCTAACCGCTTCTGCTTGCCAGCCTGATCACCCCCTAACCACTCTGCTGCCAGCCTGGTTGATGCTGAACTGCTCCCCTGCCAGCCTGTTTGCCCCCAACTTCCATCCTCTGCAGGCCTGGTCACCCCTAACTGCCCTCTCCTGCAGGTTTGATACCTCCAACTGCCCTCCCTTGCAAGCCTGGTCCCTCTCAACTGCCCTCCCTTGCAGGCTGGGTGCCTCCCAACTGCCCTCTCCTGCTGGCCATCTTGTGGTGGCCATCTTGTGTCCACATGGGGGCAGAATCTTTGATCACATGGGGGCAGACATATTGTGTGTTGGATAAGGTGACCAGATCATCCCGCTTTTGGCGGGACAGTCCCGATTTTTCCAAAAATAGGGACTTTTTTAAAAAGCCGTGGGACGCGGGACAAATTGGTAAAAATCGGGACTGTCCCGCCAAAAGCAGGACGATCTGGTCACCTTAGTGTTGGAGTGATGGTCAATCTGCATATTACTCTTTTATTAGATAGGATAGAGGCCTGGTGCATGGGTGGGGGCCAGCTGGTTTGCCCTGAAGGGCGTCCCAGATCAGGGTGGGGTTCCCTTGGGGCGTGGGGCGGCCTGAGCGATGGGCCTGTGGTGGTTTGCAGGCCAACCACGCCCCCTGGCAGCCCAAGCAGAGGCCCTGGTATCTGGGATTTATTTTCCTTCTACAATTGAAACTTTGTAGCCTGGAGCGGAGCCAAGCCTGCTGCTCCCTCCCGGGCAGCAGCCATTTCTGTGGCAGTTAATTCACCTTCTACAATTGAAACTTTGTAGCCTTAAGCGGAGGCCTGGCCGGCCAGGATGTGCGGAAAGCTTTGCTTCCCCTGTTGCCGCCGGCAACCCTGGCCTGCTCTCTCAAGCTCCGTTCTGCCCCCATTTCTGTTTGAATTTGTTTACCTTCTATAATTGAAACTTTGTAGCTTGAGTGGAGGCTTAGGCCTGCAACAGCTATGGAAAGCTTGGCTTGCTCTGTTACCTGGGAAACCTTGCTCTCTGTGGCTGTAGCCATCTTGGCTGGGGTTAATTTGCATACTCTCCCTGATTGGCTGGTGGGCGTGGCTTTGCTGGTGGGTGTGGCTTATGTAGCAGAGTGATGGTTAATTTGCATATTACCTTTTTATTAGAGAGGATACTTTAAAAAAGCCTTTATTTGCTGAGCTTACAGATTCAGCCAGCATTTAACTATTAGAGTAGATCTTTCACTTCCCCAGCCCTCTGTCTCTTAGTCCCTTTCCCTCATTCTCTTATTTGGGGTGAGTTACCTTGGTGCCATCAGCCTCCTTTGTCAGTGTAATACTTCCTTTATCTCTCTTTTGCTTTTAAACATATATACTGTCTGTGCTTTTATGACTGTGGCCTTTGCTTATCTCTTTGGCTGATCAGCTGATCTAACTCTCTTTAAAAGGCACCTTTCTCCTCCTCTCTCTTTTCTGTTCGATTTCCTCTTGTCTGGGAGAACGATTTTAGAGGGTGGTAAGTACAATTCTTACCCTCAGAATCCTCTCTGAAGTGTCTGGAAAAGCCGAGCTTATTTTGCACCATGCTTAGCCCATGGAGCCTCACCACTCCTTTGTGAGAGAGTTGCTAGCCTTGCCATTTAATAGAGATGAAGAAATGTGCTAAAACACGTAGAGCTGGGAGTCAAACTTGGGTTATTCAAGCCAAAATGTTGTTCATTTTACTCCATTGCCTCCAAGCTTTTTCACTGTTGGTAATTGTAAAAGAATGCTGCCCAGAAGAGAAGGATCTCATCCTATAATGTGTGTGAGGAGCCTCCTAAAATGGAGGGCCCTCAGGGCCGTATTTCTCTGTTCACTCAGCTAACCAAAGGCCCCTCCTTCCAAGCCCAGCTCAGATCTCACCTCTTCCTCAGGCCTTCCCTGGGAAAAGCCCTCTTGTGCCTTTGAGTAACCAGGAGGCCTGTTTGATCATGTATTTGGCACCTTCTTATTCATACTTTCATTTCATTCTTTATGCTTTGGCACATCCCACCTCCCAGCATCAGCCTCTTAAGGAAGCCAATCACAGAATATTGCTCTTCCTCTGTCTGACTTATTTCGCTTAGCGTAAGGACCTCAAGTATCATTCAAGTTGTTGCAAATGGCAGCATTTCCTTCTTTCCCATGGCAGTTTCACTTTCCACATTTTCAGTAATCTACAGTCAACCTCAGTCTCAAAATGCCAAGTGAAAAATTCCCCCCCAAAAAAATTGTTTTAAATTGTATGCTGTTTTGAGGAGGGAGATGAAATCTCATGTTGTCCCTGTTCAGATACCTCCACTTTTGTTAGTCTTTCTCAAGATTGTTTGGGCGATCTGGGGTCTTTTGTGATTTCATACAAATTTTATAAATTTTTTCCATTTCTGAGAAAAATGTCATTAGAATTTTGATAGAGATTGCATTGAATCTGTAGAATGCTTTTGAAAGTGCAGACATTTTAACATTATTCTTTTAATCCATGAGCCTGCATCTTTTCATTTACTTGTGGTTTCTTCAATTTCTTTCATCAATGTTTTATAGCTTTTAGTGTATCAGTCTTTCATATCCTTGGTTAAATTTATTCCTAGCTATTTTATTCTCCTTAATGCAATTGTAAATGGGATTATTTTCATAATTTCTCTTCCCTGAATTATTAGAATATAGAAATGCAACTTATTTTTCTATATTGATTGATTTGTATCTTTCAGCTTTACTAAGGTTATTAGTTCCTACCTTTTTTTTCATGTCGTTTTAGGGTTTTGTACACCTGCAAAGACTGAATTTTACTTCTTCCTTTCCAATTTGGATGCCTTTTATTTATTTTTTCTTTCCAAGTTTCTCTGGCTAGGACTTGCAATACTATTCTATATAATAAAAGCATAATATGCAAATCAAACCAAACGGCGGAATGACCAGTTAGCAGGGGGTGGGGCCAGCGAGCAAGCAGCACCAGTCCAGCCAAGGCGTGTGCCAACGGGAAGAGGGAGGGAACGGAGATGGAGAGGGGGGCAGTGACCAGTGGCAGCGGAGGGGCGATGCCGGGGGGGACTGGCACCATCCCCTGATCAGCCTGTCGGTCACCTCTTGCAGAGGGAGGCTGGGCAGCAATGGTGGGGTGATGGGGGCAGTGCCATCCCTTGATTGGATGGCCTGGTCACCTCCCGCAGGGGGAGGCCAGACTGCAGTTTAGGCCCATTCCCCACAGAGCGGACTCCTGGACTGTGAGAGGGCGCAGGCCCAGCTGAGGGACTCCCCCAGTGCACGAATTTTTATACACTGGGCCTCTATATATATAAAGCCTAAGCAACCTGCCAATGGGTATGACGCACACTGACCAACAGGGGGCAGATGCTCAACACAGGAGCTGCCGAGCCACAGTGACTTGGAAGCTGTGGTTCTCAGGTGACACACCCTGAAACCAGAGAGGAGGGAGCCCGATTCCTGCTTTTTCTGCATTAGTTGAGATTATATTATTTTAATCCTTCATTTTGTTATTGGCATATAACACATTTTTGATTAGCAAATGTTGAACCATCCTTGCATCTCTGAAATAAATCTCACTTGATCATGGTGGATGAACCTTTTATTGTATTGTCGATTTCAGTTTACTAATATTTGTTGAGGATTTTTGAAGCTTTGTTTAGTGGTGATATTGGTAAGTGATTTTCTTTTCTTGTTATGTTCTTTCCTAGATTGTTATCAGGGCAATGGTGACCTTGTAAATAAATTTGAGAGTCTTTCTTCTTCAATTTTTTGAGAGTTGGAGAAGGTTTGTTGTTAATTCTTCTTTAAATGAATTAACATTTGATGCTGTCTTGTCCTGGACTTTTGTTCATTGGGAGGTTTTTGTCACTGATTTAATCGCCTTCTTTGTTATTGGTCTGTTCGGCTTTTCTGTTTCTTTATGAGTCAGTCTTGGTAGATTATGTTTCTAGGAATTGATCCATTTCTTCTAGATTATCCAGCATTTTGTGTGTGTGTATGTGTGTGTACTTGTTTTTAGCAGTATCTTACGATACTCTATTTTTATTGTATCAGATGTAATGTCTCCTCTTTCATTTCTGATTTTGCGTCGTCAGTTCTCTTTTTCTGATCAGTCTAGCTAATGGTTTGTCAACTTTATCTTTTCAAAATCCACTTTATTTCCATTCATCTTTCATTGTTTTTCTGGTCTCTACTTCATTTATTTTTGCTCTGATCTTTTTTATTGCCTTCCTTCTGATAACTTTGCACAAAGTTTATTCTTCTTTCTAATTTCTTAAGGTGTAAAGTTAAGTTGTTTCTTTGAGATCTATTTTCTTAGTATGTGCATTTATCTATGGTAAACTGCTCTCTCAGAGCTGCTCTTGCAGTATCCCACAGATGTTTTTTTTATCCCATAGGTTTTGATATGTTAGTACCTCCAATTTTATTATGTTTCAAGATATTTCTTGATTTCCCTTTTAATTTTTTTTCTGCAATTTATTAGATTTTCAGGAGCATTTTGTTTATTTTGCACATATTTATGTATTTTCCAGACTTCCTCTTGCTACTGATTTCTAGTTTCATATCAGTCTTCTTAAATTTGCTAAGACTTGTTTTGTGACCGGTCCTGTAATTTATCCTGAAGAAAGTTCAATGTGCACTTGAGAAGACTGTGTATTCTGCTGCTGTTGAACCTATGTCCTATATATGACTTAGGTTTCTTTGATCTAACGTTTGGTTCAAGTCTAATGTTTCCTTGTTGGATTTCCTGTCTGAAATGAGTTATCCATTGTTGAAAATGGAGTATTGAAGTCTCTTACTCTTATTGTATTGTTATCTATTACTCCCTTCAACTATATTAGTATTTGCTTAATATATTTAGATGCTCTGATGTTGGGTGCATATGTATTTATGATTGTTTTATCTTCTCAATGAACTGGATTTTTAATTATTACATAATGTTTGTCTTTTTCTCTTTTAAGCTACCCCTGCTCTCTTTTGGTTTTCACTTTCATGGAATATTTTTTTACCCCATCCCATTATTTGAGTCTATGTGTCTCCTTAAACCTTAAGTGAATCTCTTCAAGACAGCATATAGCCCTAGCCGGTTTGGCTCAGTGGATAGAGCATCAGCCTGCAGAACAAAGGGTCCCGGGCTTGATTCAGGTCAAGGGCATGTACCTTGGTTGCAGGCTCCTCCCCAGCCTGGGGCCCTGGTCCAGGCTTGTGAAGGAGGCAACTGATCGATGTGTTTCTCTTACATGATGTTTCTCTTTGTCTTTCCTCTCTCTTCCACTCTCCCTAAAAATAAATGGAAAAATATCCTCAGGAGAGGATTAACAAAAACCAACCAAACAAACAATATAGTTTGGTCTTTTTTTTTTTTTTTTTTTTAATCCATTCAGCTACTTACTGGGATTTCAATTCATTAATATTTAGAATAATTACTGATAAGTAATAATTTACCAATGCCATCTTACTTATTGTTTTCTGGCTGTTTTAAAGTTTTGTTTTTCTTCCTTTTTTGTTGCCTTCCTTTCTAAATTGATTGTTTTCCATAGTGAAATGTTTTGGTTCTGTTCTCTTTATCTTTGTATATCTATTGTGAATTTTGGCTTTGTAGTTACCATGAGATGTTACATAAAACATATATATACTAGAGGCCCAGTGCACGAAATTCATGCATGGGGGCGGTGTCCCTCAGCCCAGCCTGCACCCTCTCCAATCTGGGACAGCCCTCTCACAATCCAGGACTGCTGGTTCCCAACCGCTCACCTGCCTGCCTTCCTGATTTCCCCTAACCGCTTCTGCCTGCCAGCCTGATCACCCCCTAACCACTCCCATGCCAGCCTGATTGATGTCTATCTGCTCCCCTGCCACCCTGTTTGCCCCCAACTTCCCTCCTCTGCCAGCCTTGTCACCCCTAACTGCCCTCCCCTGAAGGGTTGATTGCCCCCAACTGCCCTCCCTTGCAGGCCTAGTCCCTCTCAACTGCCCTCCCTTGCAGGCCGGGTGCCTCCCAACTGCCCTCCCCTGCTGGCCATCTTGTGGTGGCCATCTTGTGTTCACATGGGGGCAGTCATCCTTGACCACATGGGGGCAGCCATCTTGTGTGTTGCAGTGATGGTCAATCTACATATTACTCTTTTATTAGATAGGATAGAGGTCTAGTGCATGGGGTGGGGGTCAGCTGGTTTGCCCTGAAGGGTATCCCGGATCAGGGTGGGGGTTCCCTTGGGGCATGGGGCGGCATGAGGGAGGGGCCAGTGGTGGTTTGCAGGCCAGCCATGACCTCCGGCGACCCAAGCGGAGGCCCTGGTATCTGGAATTTATTTATCTTCTACAATTGAAACTTTGTAGCCTGGAGCGGAACCAAGCCTCCTGCTCGCTCCATGGCGGCAGTCATTTCTGTTGGAATTGATGTATCTTCTATAATTGAAACTTTGTAGCCTGGAGTGGTGGCCTGAATGGCCAGGGCTGCAGAAGCTTGGCTTCCTCCATCGCCAGGGGCAACCCTAGCCTCCTCCTCATCCAGCTCAGTGGCTGCTGCCATTTCTGTTTGGATTTTTACCTTCTATAATTGAAACTTTGTACCCTTGAGTGGAGGCCTGGGCCCACCAGGGTGTGTGGGAAGCTTGGCTTCCTCCATTGCCAGGGAAACCCAAGCCTCCCTCCTGCTCTCTGTGGCTGCAGCCATCTTGGTTGGGGTTAATTTACATACTCACTTTGATTGGCTGGTGGGCATGGCTTGTGGGTGTAGTGGAGTGATGGTTAATTTGCATATTACTCTTTTATTAGATAGGATACATATATATGTATAATACATATATATCATATGTATGTATATATGTTACAGTCTATGCTGAGAACAATTTAACTTTCATTGTGTACAAAAACTTTATACTTTTACTTCTATGTTTCTGAGGTCATTTTTAATTGTGTTCATTAACATCAAAAAGCAAAAGCTATTTTTATGCTTTTGTGCTGTAGGTTTTATTCTAGAGTTAAGTAGTTAGCACATCATTAGCTATAATAATAAAAGCATAGTATGCTAATTAGATCAGATGGCTGAACAGTGGAATGACCGTCTGGACAACATTCTGGATGAAGCTGGGGCTGTGAGGGCCGGAGGCAGCCGCCATGGCTGTGTGGACCGAGCCCCTTGCACAATTTTCATGCGTTGGGCCTCTAGTATTACAATATTAGTGTATTCTGAATCTGACTATATGCTTACCTCTACCAATGTATTCTTATATGTTTCATGTCACCAATTAGTGACATGTTTCAACTTTAAGAGCTAATTTCAGCATTTATTTTTTTAAAATATGTTTTTATTGATTTCAGAGAGAGAAAGGGAGAGGGAGAGAGAGATAGAGACAACAATGATGAGAGAGCATCATCAATTGGCTGCCTCTTACACACCTCCTACTGGGGAGCCAGCCCATAACCCAGGCATATACCCTGTCTGGGAATTGAACTGGTGACCTCTTGGTGCATGGGCCAACACTCAACCATTGAGCCACACTGGCTGGGCATTTGGCATTTTTTTAAAGTTGGTTTAGTGGTGTAAAATTTATTTAGTTTTTGTTTAATAGAGAAAGTCTTAATTTTATTTTCAGTTCTGAAACAGCTTTGCTGGGTAAAGTATTCTTGGTTGACAGTTTCTTTCCTTTAGCACTTTGAATATATTATCCCATTCTCTCCTGACCTGTAAGGTCACTGCTGAGAAATCCACCAAATGCCTTATAGTGGTTCCTTTGTACAAAGAATTATTTTTCTCTTGCTTTTTTCTTTTCAAACTCTTTGTCTTTGGTTTCAGACAGTTTTATTATTATATCTTGGAAAAGAACGTGTTGAATTAAAATTTTGAAGTGACCTATTAGATTCATGAACGTGGATCCATCTTTGCCTTTTAAAACCCATTCTCAACCTAGTTATTCTTTAAAACACAAATCAGCTCACGTTTCTCCTTTTTCAGAAAACCCTTTAGGATCCTCATCATCTTACTTAGAGTAAAGGCCAAAGGACTTTGAGTAAAGGCTAAAATGCTCTGTAACGGTGCTGTCAACCATCTGACCTTATGCCCCACCACTTTTCATCACTCATTCTGCTGCACCCTCAACTTTCCAGTGTTCATGATCCCATTTTAGTGCCTTTCACTTGCAGTTCTCTCTGCTTAATATATTCTTTCTCAAATATCCACATGGCATGTATCTTCACTTATATGTTTTCAAATGTTAGCTTATCAGTAGGACTTCCTTGACCAACAGATATTTTGAAAATCCTCCATCCCTCCCAACAGCCAGCACTCCTTTCCTCCTTAACTTGACTTAATTTCCCCCAAGGCACTTATCTTTACTTTTACTTTATTCTGTGTCTATCTCTCCCAACAAGAATATAAGCCCCAAGAGGATAGGGACTTACTGGTTTAGTTTATTGCTGAATGCTTAACACCTAGAAATGTACCTGACACCATTTTTCAGAGTGGATGCTTAAACATATTTGGGAGTAAATGACTGAGAAATGACTATATAAAACCAGAGTGTTATGAAATGTGATCTCTGAGGTCTCACTCAAGTATGCTTATCCATGATTTTGTACTAATGACTTGAAAATGCATACAAAACCACTATGGTAAGAAAGAACACCCTCAGCTAAATTAATTAACATAATTATAATAGCGTTTTAGAAATTCTTCCTATATGATTTAAATGACCTCATTTATTCCTTACAAGAATCCTGTGAGATCAGTATTATTGTTTTTACTAGAGGCCCGGTGCATGAAATTCATGCATGAGGGCGGGATGTGTGTTCCTCAGCCCAGCCTTTACCCTCTCCAATCTGGGATCCCTCTCACAATCCAGGACTGCTGGTTCCCAACTGCTCGCCTGCCTGCCTGCCTGATTGCCCCTAACCGCTTCTGCCTGTCAGCCTGATCACCCCCTAACCACTCCCCTGCCAGCCTGATCGATGCCTAACTGCTCCCCTGCCAGCCCGGTCACCCCTAACTACCCTCCCTTGCCAGCCTGGTCACCCCTAACTGCCCTCCCTGCCAGCCTGGTTGCCCCCAACTGCCCTCCCCTTCAGGCCTGGTCCCTCCCAACTACCCTCCCCTGCAGACCTGATCACCTCCAGCTGCCCTTCCCTGCAGGCCTGGGTCCACCCCCCCAACTGCCCTCCCCTGCAGGCCTGGTCACCCCTAACTGCCCTCCTCTGCAGGCCTGATCGCACCCAACTGCCCTCCCTTGCAGGCCTGGTCACCCCTAACTGCCCTCCCTTACAGACCTGATCACCTCCAACTGTCCTCCCCTGCTGGCCTGGTTGCCCCCAACTGCCCTCCCTGCAGGCCTGGTCCCCATAACTGCCCTCCCCTGCAGGCCTGATCACCCCCAACTGCCCTCCCTTGCAGGCCTTGTCCCCCCCAACTGCCCTTCCCTGAAGGCCTGGTCCCTCCCAAGTGCCCTCCCCTGCTGGCCTGATTGCCCACAACTGTCCTCCCCTGCCAACCATCTTGTGGCTGCCATCTTGTGTTCACATGGAGGTGGCCATCTTGTGTCCACATGGGGTGGCCATCTTTGACCACATGGGGGCGGCCATCTTGTGTGTTGGAGTGATGTCAATTTGCATATTCCTCTTTATTATATAGGATTCTCTCAGTGCAGAGATTGAGGGAAAGAAAGGATTAGCACCTAGCCTAAGGTTACAGAGCTAGTAACTGGCAGAGCCAGGACTTGAACTCAGGCTATAGTTATTCATTATATATCTTCTCCTATAGAATACATAAGACTCTCCTTAAAATATTTTATTTCAATGTACATATTTGAAATATGGATACTATAAACATTTATTTCATGAACTATACCTATTAATAGGTGACATAAGTAATGGAAATAGAACTGTTATAATTTTCTCAATGATTTATTTTTTTCTCTTTGGTTTATTTTTTTCTTCTGCTTTTACCTCTTAATTTATTTGAGCTTTTCACTAGTCTTTGTGGATTTTGTCTGTTATAAACTGTGACAATCATTCCAATTACTGAAATTTTCACACAATCACCAGGGGGATTATAAACGTATCTGAAAATCATCCTGAGGCTTTCTGACATGACAGAATAGGGGATTATTCCCTTTTCTGTCACTTTCTTTTCTTTAGCCTTGAGGTCCTTGTGATACTTCATGATCAAGAGTTTTGCTGTTCTGTGAACCTATCTTGTCAAGTGATGGAATCAGGGGTCCTGCCCATAGGGAGAGGGGCAGGGGATGCAGGAGTCAGCTAGACAAGCACTAAGGTATGGTCAGTGGCTTGAAGCATGGAGAGATGAAAACCCTTGTAAGAATAACAGTTTAGGTCTGGCTGGTGTAGCTCAGTGGTTGAGTGTCGACCTATGAACCAGGAGGTCACAGTTCAATTCCTGGTCAGGCCATATTGCCCAGGTTGCAAGATAGATCCCCAGTAGGGGGCGTGCAGGAGGCAGCTGATCAATGACTCTCTCTCATCATTGATGTTTCTATCTCCCTCTCCCTCTTCCTTCCTCTCTAAAATCAATTAACAACAAAAAAAAAGAGTAATAGATTATTCTAGTTTGTGCTTAAAGCTTTGCATTCTCATTAATCTTTAGCACATCCCTGAGAGGAATGCACTGTTTTACAAATGAGGTTTAATGGCACATAACTAGTAAATTGCAGGGCCGAAACAAGAGCCGGGTACTTTCTGCTGCACTGTTCCTTGTAAGTCATCATATTCCTTAGAGCTAAATCAAGAGCTGCCCATGAGAGAAGGATGGAGGACATCTCAGGTTTCAAGAAACAACACTCACATTTCTATTCACATGACTATTCTGTGCACGGAATAAAAGCAGTGGTCAGTGAATATGTCTATACATCTTTAATTCCGTGAATTTAAATGATCTGAATTCATTCCTGCGGGGGTAGGGAAGAAGTGGAGTGTTTTTATGTAACTACTACTTTACTCAACACCTAAGTAGAAATCTCATTTCAGTTTGAATTAAGAACTGATTAGAGAATAAAATGTCACACTGAGTAGAGAAATTCCTTTGAAGCAGCACAAAAGGAAGTCCCCAAAGAAAGCATATTCGTCAAGTGCATATGCAAGGAAAAGAGTGGCTCCTTTCAAGAGTGAACGCTGGCTAGACAAGCAGAGATTTGTGAGAAATTGCCTGGTAAGAGAGGGAAATGTAGGCAGGTGGCCTCGAATATATGGGAACAAAAGTATCTTTGTTCCTTGAAACTGAAGAGTGCTGGTAAAACTGAAATGATCTATAATTGCAGCTAATTGTCATCTCCGCATCTTTTATGAAAGTTTTCTCACCACTCCAACAACTGGAGAGTGTGTTTCTCAGGGGAGGGGGGCATTGAGAAAAGGCCCCAACCCCTTACTAGTGAGCCATGTGACTGAAGTTAATGATCACTTGTCTTTATGCAGTAAGCACTCTCCCCTCACATTGATGCACTCTCCCAGCCTTCCGTTTATGCCAGATACTCATCTCCAGGTGGCCTTTAAACCAACAAAACTAAAGTCTTTTCTCCCTGAATCAGGTTCTCACACTTAATCAAGTACAACACAGTTGAGTGAGGCAGGAGTCAGAGCTAAGCTAGAATTACCCAAAGCAGGAGGATTTTTATGATAAATTGACTCAGTTATCATATGAGACTGAAGAAAGGAGCAGTGGTACTGTGTGTGACAGGGCAGCTGTGTGCCTGCCTGCCTGCCTGCCTGCAAACGTTCAGTCTTGGCAAGTATTTCCAGAGGAGGCAAGGGGCCAAAAGAACTTCGTGAATGATGGCTCATCTGTCATTCCCAGCTGCCTCCCCCATCTAAGTCCACCTGCAGGCTCACAGCAGCAGGCCTGCCCGCACCTTCGTTTATAGGGCACTGGCATCACCTGCCTCAGCCAGTGGGATCTGCATTGGGCCTGACAGGAAAAGCTTTGAGCTCCCTTCGCCCTGGGCATGGCAGACTAGCAAATGAGGAGAGGGAGGTTCCCAAGGCTCAGTAAGAGGATGGATGTGAAATGAGGGTTGACAATGTCCCTAAAGGGCTGAAATTAAAAAAAAAAAAAAAGATCATTGGCTCACTGCTTTTAAGTGATATTGCTGCTGCTTTTACTATGCCAGCTTTGAGTAGAGTCCTGGAGGAATCACCCAGTCAAGCTCAAAGGTGGGCTCAGGAATGACTATTTAAATCAGATTTGGCCAGGCTGAACAGAGAGGGAAATATGGGAATGGGAATTTCCTTACTTATTGCATGATGAAAACGATTTCTCTGCCAATTTGGGAAGGGAAGGGATAGAGGTTGGGCGGGGGTGGGAGGAGGGATGCTGGCTGGGAACGGCTGAAAGGACGTAACTATAACTAGTTACTGTGTTGGATGTCTTGTGTTTCTAGGAAGTGCTTCAGCGGAGTGCACTGGTGCTGCGTGAGAGCTGAGTCACGGGACAAAGAAGAGGCAGAGATGAGGACACCCTAGCCTCCAGCTCCCTGAAGCCACATGGGATGGATGAGGACATGCGTGTCTATGTGGTGCTGCCCAGCCCATCTCTCCCCTCTTTTCTTGTCCAATACAACCTGCCTTTTGGATGGGCAGGAAGAGGAATCTTCCTTGAGAAGAGTGGACATAAAGAGGAAAATGTGAATCTAAAAATCAGGATGGTCTTAGACCAGAGAAATGTGAACTCAACCCCAGTGTACCTGCTGTTGCTGGTGGCCCTTACAAACTACACACAGGAAGGGATGGTCAGTCTAATGAAGGTCAGCAGATGTTATTACTCTATTCCTGACTTACACTGGCTACTCAAGTAAGGTGAATACACTAACAAGTAAACTGGAAAAAAAGGCTAATACCTAAACTATTTAACCAGAGAAATATCTTGGCCTTAATTATATGGATATTACTCTAGATATAGTTTAACATTAAGAATGACTATCTAAAATTATCTTTAAAAAAATGAATTCTTTTCATTCCCTTTGGCCTCGTTGAGATGGCAATAACTTAGGTAGTAAACAGAAACTTTAACAAGACAATACTTAGAGTGCATTAAATAAATATAAATTTTATTAAAAACACTCACATAGCGTTATCAGGAATGATATAATAATAAACGCTTTCAAATAACTTGCATTCATAACATTACAATACTTACAGTATTTACAACCATTCTCAGATTTTATAGACACCCAAACATTTCATGAAAATGAAATGAAACTAATTTTTTAAAAAAAGCATAGAAAAAAATGCACACAGAGTTCATTATCTTAGTGTCCAACTGCAAAAGGTTCCTACACAAGTTGACCACTAGCTTGAGAAGTGAACTGTACACCACTGTGCGTCAATCAAGATGAAAAATTCATTCAAGTAAAGTTGACACCACTCAGAAGCATTTTCAAGTATGGCTATATAGTCAACCTGATATTCCTATATAAGCAAACTGGAGATCTGCTTGCCATTCATTCTGAGGCAGGTTTTATATTTACAATTATAGATCTGATATTTACAATATGCCATTCAATTTTCTCTTCTTCTCCCTACCTAACCTCTCCTGAACCCCCCAAACTATATTTCCTGCTCTTGCTGGCTAGCAGTTTGACAAGTGACAGTGGATGATATAGAAACCAAATATTCATAAAGGGATGGATGACTCAAAACCAACAAATATGCATGTAGTAACCAAATATTTGGCATTAAATATATGCTATATATTTAATGTAAAATATTAAAATGTGGTTTGACATTTGCAAAGCAAATGTTTTTGAAATATTTGTAAATTGGTCACAGCCAAAAAGGGAAGTTTTTAAAAAGACAAAAGCCATGTTATAAAGAAAGATTTGACCAATAAACCTCAAAGGCTCCCTTGATTAAGAATTTGAAATTTTAGTAAGCAAAAGTGTACTTAGACCAAAATGTAATTGTACAGTTGATTGCACACCATACCCCTAAATGTTCTGCCTGTTTGGGGATGTCCTTATGGATCTGTACCTTTACTGATTACAGGATCAAAACATCTTTATTTAGAGAGTTGAAAGACTCTAGCCAGCAGCCACTTGCCAAACTCCTGCATTATAATTTTCCCTTTATCAACTCAGTGCATTCTATTTCCATGTAATTTTTTTCCTGCTCAAAACAGTCAAAATATTCCCCAAACTTTTAAAATGCTTTTCTTTACAATAAAAGGGGTCAACAGATATACAAAATTAGTTTTAGTTACATGAGGACATATACAAACAAAATAGGAGGGATTCAAAGTAAAAGGTTTAAATCCCTGAAAAAGAATATGTTTATTAACCTACAATTTTACATAAACACAGGTGACATGTTGGCATAAGGAGAACATGAGCTGAAATATCCCTGATTTTTAGAACAAAAAGGTTGACGTTCAAGTTATACTTGCTAAGAAATCAAGTATTGAACAAAAAGGTATGCATTTTAATTATAAAAAAGAAAGACTTGGAAAAAAATGATGGTACATGATGCTATAAGCTTTCACTCTCAGTTCAATATCCTATTGCCAAACTAGTGTTGAGGTATATGACAGTAGGAACACCACTCAACCCTTAACTGAATTCTTAACTCACATTATGATATATTTGTAGCAGGCTGAGTAGCACCATCATGATGTGAATTCTACTTCAAATCCATATTATATATATATATATATATATATATATATATATATATATATATATATATATATATATGTATGTATATATTTAATTTTTTACAGTACTAAAATACTAAAGCATTGCGTTAAAAAAGTTTTGTTTACAATTAATTTACTTACTATACATCTCTTTCACTTCTTTATACAAATTAATGATTTAAAACCACCACAGCAAGCCAGCTGCCTGTTTCTTTTCTTTTCCTTTAATTGACAGATTCACATGGAACTAACCCTGTTTATTCATCTTATGCAGGCATCAGTCTGCCCGGTCGGTCTTCCTGGTAAAGAGGACACTTAAGCCAAGAAGTGACAACATCACAACGTACAATTACCAACACAAAGGCAGACTGACAGTCAATTGCTGAAGAGCATAAAGAGCCACAAAATCACTTTGCGTAAGTGAACGGCATGGTTGAGTCTGTGGCATGAAGTCAATCATTACCGAAGTTGATAAAAAATTCTGAAAAGTACATATCTGACCAATGAACTTGTCATACAATTTTGTATAAAACTGTTACAGTATAGCATGAGAGATGAGCACCAGAAAACATGTGTTATGGACTAATGTATTCTCTTGAATCCAGTAAGCCCCCTTTTGGATTTAACCGGCTGTCTGAAAAATGGACACATTGCTCATCAGCAGATGCATGGCTAAAAGCAAAAATATTTTAAAAGCTTTCTTAAAAAAATCAACTTTGCATTCTAAAATGAAAGTAAACTTTTTTTTTAAACGTCTCAGTACCTTAGCATTGTTCAAGTTGTCAAAGCTTAGGTAGGCAAAGTGCTTCTAAGACACCATTTAAAATATTTATACATATACATGTGTGTGCACATATACATGTGTGTGTGTGTATATATATATATATATATGTACATATATACGTTTATTGTCCTACAAGGACTTCACTGGATGAGCAAAATCCAGAGGCCTTTAAAATGTCCACTTTTTAAAAACAGCTTGTGTAAGAATAGGTAATTATAATAAAAACTTGAATGAAAAGGTACCCCTATTATTCAAGGGCACTGGAGTTCACTGATAGATCTCGATGATATAAAGGCATTAAATTTTCAACTGTTAAAGACACCATTTTCTTAGCACCATTTCTTAGAACATCCAAACAAATTCAGTGTTTTGCTGTCTATTCATTTATGCTTCCTGTAGCTATCTGATAAATAAAAGTTAATATTAAGATTACAGTAAAAACTGCATGTTAAAAAACCATAATTCCAGTATTTCAGTACATCTTATGTTCAGCACCAGATGGAATTTGAGAATCCTGCCACTGTAATACTACAGTACTTGCTTGGTTTGTGTCCAGGACTATGCAAACTTGGTATTACTGCCAAGTGGTCACAGATGTGTAGAGCTTAAGGTGGGGAAAAGTCACATTTACATATCAGCTCGTCCAATAATAGAACCAGTGTTTAAAAATGTAAATTGTGGAACCCTCTCTTCCCCACCTTCGTTTTGCATAGAATGCTTTTTTGGTCTTTTGCAAGGATGCCATCTGTGACCACTTAGGAGTCAGTGGAAATGAAGTGCTATGGTAAGGTGACCTCTTTGTTTGTTTGCTGGTGAGCTGAGGGTCCGCCTACCGCATTCATCGGGAAAACTGCGTCCTTTCCCCAGGGCCCAGGTCCTGAGAACGACCCCGTGGGCAGGCTGGCTGTGGTCTTCCCACGTGAGGTAACCAACCCCGGGGGCGACGTCACACGTATCGGTTGTAAGGCCCTGTGACCCGAGTGAAGGCATACGGAGATGTGGTTACTGTGGAGTCTGTGGTCACCGACATGGTCCTCTCGGCCAGGGACCTGATGAAGCGCAGGTAAGTGGGCTCGGAGGGCTCGTGCGGCTCGGCGGGCTCCCGCTTCCCTTTCTTGCCGTGCGTTTTCTGAGGCACGTAGTCCGGGCCGTACTTCTCGCACTCCTCTTCCTTCTCCCGGGCTTTCTCGGCCATCTTGGCTTCCCAGAGCGCCAAGCCATGTTTGGGCTCGTTCATGCTCTTGTGCTGGTAGAAGACGAGCGAGATCCTGGTGGGGTGATTCCGGTTGGGGTTCTTTAAGGGGGTCGTGGCGTGCAGCTCCCGCTTGGCGCACTCGATGAGAATGGACCCGTGGGCCGGAGCCACGGCCACGCCCCCGATGTCAGGGTCCAGGAAGCTCTGCTCGCTGTCCGACCAGACCTCGTCGTTGTCCTCCGCCGCCGGGGGCTGCTGCTCCTGGCTGCTCGCGTCCTGCAACCTGTGCAAGCCTGGCTGGGCGGCAGCGGTTCGATCGTGGTCCAGGCCCGGGAGCACCTTGGGCAGCCCGTTAGCGGTGTGGGAAAGCAGGTCGTTCTCCTTGTTCTGGAGGTGCAGGGCGTGGAGAGAGCTGTTGAACATGCCCGGGGCTGCACCGTAGTTAGGGAGCATATGAGAAGGTGGGCGATGCTCACCATTTTTATACTCTGTGTTGGGGTTGCTCAGATTGGGTGGGAATCTAGAGGCGGCGCCCAGGAAGTGACCATCCATCTCGTGCGTGGAATAAGGAGGCAGTGTCCCCACGTGGCCCACGTTTGGCCTGGGAGTGCAACTGCTGAAGGTGTCCCCCTGCATGTTTTGGTTTCCGTAACCTAAGGGTTTGGAAGTAAAACTCGGGCTATTTCCGAACCTCGGCTGGTAAAGTGTATGGATGGGCGGTAGATTTAGCTTAGAGAGAGGGTCTTGGTTTGGATACCTATACAGATCCATGGGCTGGGACTGGGGAGAGTAAGACCCCAGGTAGGAGGAGCAGCTGTCCATGGATACGTTCCCGTTGCACTGATATGATGGATATTGATTGTTCTGATTTAGAAGCCCAGGGTAGGGGCTCATGAGATTAGAAGAATTCAAATATGAACCCGCAGTTTGGGGTGAGGTGGAGTAGTAGTTCACACAGTTGGCGCCTCCTCCATAAATATCCGAATTGTGTGAAGAGCTTGAATAAGGACTAACTGGATTGGGCCGTCTCATATATAGATTGGTGGGTCCAGAAGAATAGTAAGAGTTGACAGTCTCTGAATGATGGTTATTAGTCAAGGGGTGATGTGGTGGCTGCTGTTGGGGTGGCTGTGGCTGCGGCTGCGGCTGCGGCTGCGGAGGCTGCTTCTGTGGCTGTGGAGGCTGCTTCTGTAATTGTGGGGGCTGTGACTGGGGCTGGGGCTGCTGGGACAGCTGCATGACTGGTCCTGAAAGTCACAGAAGATTTTGTGGACAAGATAAGAAAAGAGCAGGAACAAGCATGCTCGATTATTATTTTATGAAAGCTAGTGAGGATGCTTAAATGCATGGAAGAACCACCACCAGGATTATGCAACACCCATCAAACCAGGTAAGAGCAGAGTCAGGGTGCTGATGACTGTCTGGCATAATTTTTTGTGTCTAAAGCATCAGAAATAAAATGACAGACCTCATAAAAGGACAGTCTGGTAAGTGAAGGTAGAGGTAGTG